>JAVQJG010045655.1:0-13707 GCA_036024015.1 Craterocephalus amniculus
CTTTAATGTCTCGCAGACACATGCAGAGTGGATGCATTTTCCACCTCTTGTGTTGCCCCCCCACGCCTGCCTCTCCAAGATGCGCTGTGTTTAGCCCTGCTTAGCCAAATGAGCTCCTAATAAATGCAGTGCTGAGCCCGTCTGCTGAGGAGTAGCTTATAATTGGAGGGCTTTCTCCTTCGCCTTTGAGAGGAGAGTATTAATGAAGGGGTGGGGTAGAAGGTGTATATCGAGGGTGGAGGGTGCATGCACATGCACATGGGTGTTTGTAAGGTGGAGTGAAAATGTGTGCCGAAGGTGGAGTGTGTGCATTAGGATAAGTGTGTAGGTGTGTCACTTGTGCACAAACTGTAAGTAGTGCTCATGTGCGTTGATGCTTGCACCTTGTTCATATGGAAATAGTTCCATGTCTTCGTTTAATGCTCACTTGGCAAAAACACTTATTTTTCATGGAGCAATCATTATTTCCCCCTTTTTTTCCTCAACATTTCCCGGTTCTCTCCTTCCAGTTTAATCCTGCTGACTCCTCTTTGCACCACAGTGGGAAGCAATTTCCAATCTTAATTCAACAATGGGGAATCTATCTGTTCACAAACTAAATTTAAATTTGGCATTTTTGAACATACATATCTTAAAAGTCCTTTATTTTGATTTTCAGAATTTTTTGGTCTTTATATTCACTGTTTTATCTCAGAAAAAAACATAAAATAGAGAGAACAGAGAACTTTTTAACCTTAGATTGTTCATGATTAGTTTTGTTCTACCCATATTTTTTAGGGTCTGCAGTGGATTGTAGGAAAAGAGCATTTGCATGTGCAACTGTTCTCAACCCAAATTGTACCCAATGATATTCAAAGAATATGTTGGATAATATCCGATTGTTGAGAGTATAATTTTATACAAATGTAAGCATGATGGTTGCATTGTAAGAAGAAGGTATTTTATCCCTAACCATGATCATTTTCTAACCCTCACCTTCACACTAATGAGATGCTTATGGGATGGTAGGCTACTAGATGGAATTATGAGTCGTGTTGAATAAATATATAAGTGTATCGTTATGTGACAATTTCCTTTGGAAAACATTTGATCCAGTATATCATTACAAACTTACTTAAATGTTTTCAATGACTTACCTTATGTTTGTGACGTGTAAAATGGATGCGAAGAATTGATTAATAGCCCAAAGAAAAAAGTGACTGAACCTTTAATTATTTTAAAAGGTAAAGTTAGTTTAAAATAATAATGGTTTGGTTATTAACCAAACCAAGCAAGTTGTTGCTCAGCTTGATCATCGTGTGTGCATCTCCACCACAAGACCTTTGCAGCCCTTATGGACTATGATTCATGAGTATTTCACAAAATTCAGCAACTATTGGTTTCCGGTATGCTGTTATTTACATGATCACTTGGAAAAATGAAAAAACAAAGACACAAATGAATGTTTTCTGTTGTCATGATTACTGTCTGACTTGGTATGTCTTCAAAAAAATTCAAGAGGAAGGGAAGAGATTGATAAAACAAAGTTTAAAGTGTTTTGTTTGTTCACTTAGATAACTTGTTTTCTTCTCCTTATAACTGATATCTCTGAGTGTGCGGCCCACAGCAAGAACGCATGATGCCAATTTTTTAACTGATGAAGATAACAAGATCAGAGAGACTGGTCACACTCTGACAAACAGGTCTGCCCTCCAAAGTCAGGCCTTATCAGTTAAATACCTTACAAAGTTTTAACTCTGACACAGCAGTGTGATTGATGAGAAACTGATGTGTGTGTGAGCCAAGCCTTATCACAATTCAGTGAGTATCTAAGGAAGGACACTTCGATAATCATATTCACACCGCAGCTGTTCAAACAGATGTTATGATGGTCTGGTTTTGTATGTGCGTGTCCCAACATACACTTTCTGAGAAATCAGGCGGATTCTTGTGGTGGTCAAGTTATGACAGTGTTATTGTGTTGGTCTGTCTCATGATGCTAAATCAGCCAGGGTTTCATGTGACATTGTAGGGGTTGATCTGCACATTAACGTCCTAGCCAACATGATCTGTGCTATTCATTTCAACCTTCAATAGTTTTATTAATTTTGGCTGATTAGTAAACATGCTGTAGGATGTTTTGACTTTTGATTCTTTGCTGTTTGAATATTAGTTCCTGCCTGCCCTGTGGCTCAATTTAGCAGCTCTGTGTGCAAACTGATTAGCTAATTATAATCACTCAGTGTAATAAGTGTGAAATTTGATTATTGTTCAGAATTATTGCTGTTAATTGAAAGAACAGAAAAAGGGCGTATTAGCAAATGTTACTTATCATTATTTTTTCTTTCATTTATAGTTTTGTATTTGACAAAGTAAACAGAAAACTGAATTGTGTATTCTCTCCAGATTACTCTTTTGTTTTGGAACAAATGCATGTCCATGGCTCATGGACATGCATTTTGCACAGCCACTTTTCAGTTTAATTAATTTATGTAAAAATAAAACACAACATTATAATTCTTTCAACAATGAGGAATATTTAAAAAAAAATAAACGGTTAATGTGCGTTACAAAAAAATCATCACTGCAAGTGTAACTGAACCAGCTCTATAGCATTTTGTCTTTGTTTTCATTTCATCATTATTTGAGTTGAGCATGGACTTGTGCCAGGCGAGTTTTTGTTTTATATAGATTCATGTTTCATTGTAAATCGGACCATAAAAGACCTCTACAGAAAGAGAAAGAGGAAGAATGAGTGACAGGAAAGAGAGAATGCAAATGTCGGAAAATGAAAGAGATTTAAATCCCTCTATAGGAATGACGGGAGGCTAAATGTAGGTTGATCCAGGTTAAACGTTAATACGTTTGCTGTATGCAAATAAGGGCTTTAACATGGTGAATATGGACTCTTAAATGTGATGCCCCTTTGATGTATGATTGATATGTTTCAGTCATTGAAAGCTTTCAAAAAATGTTCTCAAATTGTTCACAAATATCTTACACTTTGTATATATATAATGCTTTTTACAACAAATGGTTCATCCTTTAAAAAAAAAGCAACACTTCAGACAAAAACATCACAAAGATTGCACATGAAATAGCATGACAACTGAATGAAAACTGGGGGAGTAATTTAAAGAGTTGTTTCCATGAGGGATATCTTTCCATGTCCATCAAGAACACAACCTCTCCAAAGATTGAAAAGGATCTTAAAACCCCTCAAGATCTGGCTCTGAGTCCACACACACAGAAAAAGAGTGAATATAGCAGCTAATAGCTTCGTATCTTAAAGCCTCAGAGAAGCCAGCGTCACCCCATTTAGCTTCCTGTCGGCCAACCAGGTATCAAGATATTCAAGGTTTAATTGAGACCAACATCCTCTTGGGTCAGGATATTTGGGTGGATCTGCTAGCACTTATTACCTGTAATAGTGCCAACATTCACCTGGCTTAGGACATGAGAAATCCCAGACTAAAGTATGAAAGCTTTGAATCCGATATGGACAAGGGCTGAACCTGGGATAGAATGAGAGAGATAGTGGTGCACCTTCCTGCTTAGTTCTTGGAAAGCCTCTGCAGACATTAGATATGGATATAGTTCAGGGCCAACATTAAACTTACCAACACAAGGAGACATCTGATGGTAAAAATAGGCAGTCAAGGAGGATTTCCGTCATGAAATGATACAATGTACCAATGAGTGTCTTTAGCCAAATTAATAAAAAACAAAAGATATAAACAATACAGTAGTTTTATCAAGTTCTCAATGTGCTTTCCTACTGCACTCTACTGTACATACATGCAGCATTTAAGGAGTGAATTTCATCTGTAATAGTCATGTATAAAAATATAAGCATGATACTCAAAGTCTTGCCCAAGGACAATGGTGAAGCTGTGGATTGAACTTCTGGCTTTCCTAATGTTGCACTAACATCGCTTGTTATTCCCACTGTTACCCATAGCACAGTTCTGTTGCTCACAAATATGAGAAGAAAAGACATTTGTTGTTGCTTTCATCATCATGTCTGTTTAACTGAAGTGCAAAAATTATTTTACATGCAAATCTTTGGCTATTCCTGGCTGAATATTGGAGTGGGATGCATGAATTTGCATAGTATTTCAAAATGATTAAGATTTATAACTAGAACCATACATTTGCATTATGGTGAGAAGAATTTGCATAAACCTCTCTGAATTTGTGTGAACACACATTCTTAGTCATGAAACTGCAGAAAATTTTGTGCACGTAGCCTCTGGAGTCACATCAGAGACCCTGTAAAGAGACAACAGCTAAGACTGCGGGTCATAATGGCATTAGAATGTTCATGTGAAAATGTATAAAATGTCAGTAAATGGCATGCTACGACTGTAAAGTTCAATAATACAGACAGTGCAACTGGCAACATTTCAGGTCCATATCATGATGAAATTAGAGTAGGGTAGTTTTTAAATAAACTTTAATGATATATACATATTTTTTAATCTGATGTCTGACTGAGTGCATGGAGTGAGACAAGCAGTGAAGATGGAGTTCCAGATTGGCACATTCTACAGAAAAAAGGTACAGAGTCAAATCTGAGCCATTTTAGCTCAAGATGGACTTATTTTTAGTGAAAATACCCTCTCAATTAGCTGAACATTGCTTGGAGAAGGAGTTTAAAGAAGCACTACTAAACTTTTTACTCATTTAACACACCCCCAGCTATGACTACTTTGGCACCCATCTTGTATCCTGTCAATTTTTCCCTTTCTTTTCCTCTCTTTCTCTGATAATGTCATTTTTTGCAAAATCATTTATGATGTGTGGCCAGTGTGGTGATATCACATTGACACAAAAAACAAAATGCAGTTGCCATGGTTGTCATGTGACGCTCCAGGCGTGAACACAAAGTTGTGAAGTGCAATTTGTCAGCGATGACCCCAGGTATGAGCAAAATAAATGCCAGCGTGCCATCAAATAAGTCAGACTTACAGATATCTAAGGTGAGAAATATATTAAGCGTTGTTTTAAACCAGTCTTTGACAATATGTGTTATGAAACTTTGATATTGACAAGTTACATTATATGATACAACAGATTGACAACAGAAATTAGTTTAAAATGTTGATTAAACCCCCAAATCATATATCTCTAAAGAACCACCTTGGTTTCCTTTTTAAATTTTTTTTTTTCGTGTTGTATGTTTAAACTATTCTAAACTCAAGTACTCATGCTTGAGTTCTGCATGGTTCTACTCTTTTTGATGCAGTCTGTTGGTTTCCTTACATAGGCTATTTTGTTATCAATTGGCCAGTATATATGTATATATGAATGTGTGACAATCAGATTACTTGGACTGATTGTCAGTGAAGCGCCTTGAGATGACTTTGTTATGAATTGGAGCTATACAAATAAAGTTGAATTGAATTGAATTGAATGCCTGAATTATTAAGTAACAGTGCCACATGTTTTTTTGAATTCAGTATTTACTTCCATAGATATATACAGCAAGGATGATTTTACATTTTATTTATTCAATGTATTTTTATGTTTGATTAAAAATCATAAATTAAATATGAATTTTATATTTCTATCATGTGGATATTGTATTTAAAATATGGCTCTTTCGTTTTCTTTTCCTGTTTATCGCTTAAGAAAGTTTGGTTATTACAATGTATGTACGTACATATAGGAATATTTAAGTGACAGTGTATTGCCTGACTCAGTGATGTCCACTGAAGCGGCAAAATGACAAATTTTCCATCCCTACCCATGAATATACAAGATACGAGATAGCGGGCACTATGTGTGAAAGGGTTAAGATCCAAAAAAGTCTCTGCTATAAAATTGACAAAATGCAACCTATGGTAGTACACACTGAGTCAGTCTTGGTTGTCAAGACATACAACATCTCTTCCCGCTTTTGTACTGAAAATATCCAATAGGCTGCAGAGACAGCATGCTGACACTGAGGCAATGAGGCCCAAACACATACACTTCCAGATTGTGAGAAAAGTGAGTGTTTCTCTGCATATCTGTGCAGCTGAAGGCCGCGCTCATTATGCCATGCTGCTTCAGGACATCATGCTGAATGGAAGCTAACTCCCAACCACAGAAAGAGCTTTGCACAGAAAAAGCTCTATATGGAAAAAATAAGTGAAGACAACATAAAACACAAATGAAGAAAGACACATTCTGTGCTGCCATGTGCCTCTCATTGACGCTCACAATAAGGGCTCAACTGTCTTTTGTTGACTCCCCTGTCCCCTCTCTCTTTCTGTTGTCAGTGCTAATTTGATTTCTGGAAATCAGGGTTTTGTCTTGTTGAGTGACAGACAGTTGCCTTTTCCTTAATGAATGCTGCATGAAAAAAAAGATTCAGTGGATAATGCTACTCCCTTTCTTGCTCCCTCTCTTATATCAAGCTCCAATAATTAATTCACACACATATCTGCAACATTAGTTCCAGAGGAGATAATTAAGAAAATGATTTAGGTATTGTTCCCCAGCATCTATCAAGAGGACGTCGCTATCTGTTTTTTTTTTTTTTTGAAAAGCTAGTAGTCACCATTACTGTATCTTTAAAGGGCAGTGATTTTGCGTTTGGTAATTGCATGATGGATTTGAAGCAATTCTATTAATTGAGTGTAGTAAGTATGCATTTATCTCGTTTTCATTCTCATCAAGTGTGTGTCGCTCATGTGTGTGAGTCTGTCAGAGGGAGATAGTGTGTATGTGCGTTTAAACAAATAAACTATCTCTCTGTCATATTCATTATCATCTCTGGTCATTTATTTTTCTGCTATCTGGTTGCAAACATTTGCACGTTGAGCTCTTTGTCGCGCGTGTAGCAATCAGCCCCAGTGTTTGGCTGCTGCTCTGTTTTCATTGTGTTTGTATCTTGTTCATCGTGCTAACGTCAACAGCTAGCATGAAAGGCAACTTTTTATCGACAAAGTCGGGCACCAGGCCAGATATAAAATAAAATATTTTGAGGGAGTCGAGATGCGTCTTTTCTTCTTTTGCTGCTTCTTCTCCAAAGTTAAAAGTTGAATAAATCAGTTCATTTGAATGCCGGCCTCGACTTTCATCGCCGATTTCTTGCACATCTGAATCTTGTCAAATCTTTTTGACAACGCAGTTGCATGATGTCAGTGCTTTGTGGAAAAACTGTGAAATGTGACAATTCTCTAGCTTTCGCCCTCATTTTGCTTCAGATTCTTGTTTTTATTTTTTTAATATTTATGATTTAAAAGTCATATATTTGTCTCAAAGTCAGAAATAATTTTTATGACGATTACAGTATCCTCCATCAGTGCTGTAAAATGTATGCACAACTAGTTATACTGGCACCCAGATTTCAGTGCCTACATGATGTTAAAAAAGCCCAATATAGAACCTTTCCTCCCTTTCGTGCTGTATTTATATATTTTATGTTAAATTAATGTATTTATTAATTGATTTGGAAACTGCAATCATAATGGTTTTGACTGAGCCAGTACTAAGTAATGCAAGGTGTCAATCTTGCTTTTGGAAGCACAGGAACAAGCGTCTGCACTTACAATAATAATTAGATAAATAATAGTCTGATAAGATAAGTTTGAATTTTAAAAAAAGGAAGACTGAATTGTTTAATGTGTAATGCCATTTCACAGGGAAAATAAAGCACTAATTATTCATTTGGTGGGCTGATTGGGCTGAAATGGTCTTTAATAGATTCTTCTAATTATTTCGGGCCATTTCATATCATCTGTTTTGCAGTTAAGGCTGAAACTTCTGCTGTGAATACATATAGTACAATAATCTCCTAAAAGAGCCTCACAGTCTATGTTTTTAGACCCAGGAAAGACAAAACATTTTCTGAAAATTTTGACTTATTGGTTTTAATGAAATGAACTGTGAAGTCGAAAAGACTCATCGGCGCCTTTGCAGCATTCAAAACTAAATGTAGAAAATTAATAATTGTATGCTTAGTAAGAAATAAGCATGCCTTGTTTGTGTAAGAAAGTGTGTGCATTTGTGTGAATGAGGAAATAAAAAGTGCTTTCCTCAATTTTATTTGCCCTATATTTGGCTATTATTTACAATGACAATTAAAGGAACTTTGAGCAAAACAACAGTTTCTGATGCTTTTAAGTCTATGCAAAAATCCAGTAGGTTACAGTCAAAAAGTGAATGAATCAGAAACTTTATGAATGAATTGTGTTATCCAGCACAGAAGAATTTAGCTGCGCCAGCTTAAACAAAAAAAGGCCTTTTTTTATGTTTGGTTGTGCCAATTATGAATCTACAAGTCAAACCATCCATCAATTTTCTGTACCGCTTAATCCAATTCAGGGTCACGGGTGGGCTGGAGCCTATCCCAGCTATTATCAGGCGAGAGGCGGGCTACACCCTGGACAGGTCGCCAGTCCATTGCAGGTATTTACATGGCAATGTTGCTTAATATTCCCAAGTCATTATTTACATAGTAGGAATGAATATTTATCAAGAGAATCATAGATTCATGACATGCAGACTTTAACTCTGCAATAATTTCTGACATGATTTTATCCTTAGTTAAATATTCATATTTGATTAGACATTACAAATGTGTATTTATGGTTCTTTTATCATTATTACTATAAACATATATTCAAATCAATCTTCAGGTTCAGAAAATATAGTTATTTTATACAAAAATGCTTATTTTAAATGCATTTATCTGTTCTTTTGGGTCTGTTTTTGTGTGTGTGTGCAAAGCAGTCGTGTGTTATATTTAGTACAAGTTGCGTTCTTTGACTCTGACGTCAGTCAGCACGATGTTTGACCAAACCCAGATAACTGATGGCCTGTCAGTCACAAAGCCAAACCCCTCCCTTTTGGACAACAACCAAGCCCTACTTCAACTCAACTTGCCTGATTGTGTATCTGCACACGTGTGTGTGTTTGCGTGTAATTGGAATGCTGCATTTGTGCGTACACTCAAGATTTTGATTGACGTCTTGGAAAAACTTCCTGGTGGCTGTTATAGAACCTGTAAGGTGTGCAGAGCCGTTGGGACCATACTTACACTGCAGGGTTTAACGTCACCTCTGTAATTAATTGGTTCAAACATCACACTACAGTAAATGACAAGTTTTTTTAACTGATATTAGATATTTTATTCCATAATCCATCAGTCAATATTACATAGTATGCCTTGTCAATGTAAAAGAGTAAACCAAGAATAAACCAACATAAAATTGACCCAAACCAAGAATCAGTAGATACAATTGATTATATTTCATTTATTGCACAGGTTTTAGACATGCCCTTTAAATTTATTCACAAACCTGGGGGTTCAGTCTTCACAACAAAAATGATGTCCTTATCTAATGACAGCTTAGTGATGTACATTCACAGAGAAGTCATCGAAGGACCTAAAATCACTTACATTTACATTAATCTGCATTATCATCAAGCAGGAATAAAAGGCTATAATATGTTTATTTTACCATTATTTAGATTCTAGGTTGGAGCAGAGAATAATAATAATAATAATAAAAATATGATAATGTTTCTTAGGATGAAGACAGTCTGTTTAAATATGTTTGAAGTCGCAGTGAAGGGAACAATTGTGCAATTTGTTATGTGTAAATATCGGTAAATGTTTCGATGTTAAAGAATAAATACTGGTGGAACATAGCACAAAAACAGATTTTAGGTTTGTCTAAAAGAAATAAAACTTACAAGGTGAATGTGTCTGCAGCTGTGACCCTAAAACTCTAACAAATCAGCAGAACATGTGAATATTATCTCTGCAAAGGCCAACTCTGATAAAGAACAAAATGTGAGAGATTTTAGTTTAGACGATCCAAGTGAAATCTCCGAAGCTTTGGCGTAGTTTAGCCACCTGTCCTCAACATCTTTCAACTGAAGGTCCTCCAGTTTTAAAGGTTAATCGTGTGAAAGTGACAGGAACACAGGCTGTGGTAGGCACTTTCAGTCCAGTAGAGGAAGAAAAACAATGTCTCATTTCAGCAGGACAGAAGGGAAAAGTAAAAAGTAAGAGAAAGAAGAAACTATCTCTTTTATTTTATGGCAATATAACAAGAAGGTCTTAACAAAACTGGATTCATAAAGAGGAGATGTCTCTTCACATGACAAAGGTAATATTAAGGCAGCAAGGTAACTTTTTCTTAAAAGAAATCCTGTAATTTTCTCAAACACTCCAGACACTTGTTGTCTGCAGCTCCAGGTTAAAAACTGGTCTGACACGAGATCCAGGTGCCACAGAGGAAATGAGCAAGACTGCTTTTCTTTCTCCCACATGCCAGCAAACCGATCAATTAACTCCCTCTGTGTTTTCACTTCCAAATAGCTAATCACGTTTTCACATATAAGCTTTTGATATCCTGTCCACAATCTGTAAAAACAGGTTGTGTGATTCTCTGCTGGTCTTTTGAAGCTAACCGCTGTGGTTTAAGTTAATCCCATAACTTTGATCCGGTGATATTAAAGTCATTATGGATATGACTGAGCAGAAAATGTATAATGTTAAACCACATATCTGCTGATGCTGAATATCAAGGGGTGTTATCTTTTTTTTGTCAACTGCCCAGAGTGGCAAGTTGATTCAGAAACAGGGATTTTCTCAAAGAAGTTACACAATAGATGAAGCTGAGTGAATTTGGGCTGGCTTTGTGCCAGTGTAGCTGGCAGGAGACTTCCACTCACAGGGCAGAATTACAGTTTCCAGCCCTGCCCCCATGCTAACTGCCCCAAGGGAGGAGCAACAATGCAGCAGGTGTGTTAAAAATGGGACTTGATTAGTTGCACTTTGCATCCAGCTGTCAGGTGTATTTTTCCAAACTTTTGCCATTTCATCCAAATGCAAATTCAGCAACTTTTCATCTTCTGCAGATAAGAAGCTTTAAGAGTTCTGGTTGATTGTTCTCACTGTTCTTTCATTTTATTTGAACTTTCATTTAAATTCATTTGGTGCATTTGGTCATTTACATTTCTAGTTTACCTGCAAATGATGTATTTTAACTCTTGTGACTTCTTCAAGATGTTGAAGCTTTGACTCAACTCATTCTTTTTCATACAAAAGGGAATAAAACTAAATCTGATTGTCTTTTAAAATCTGAGATATGACTCATGGAACTTCTGGCTTTGTGAACACCGTCACATTGAAATATCAAAATGTATATTCTAGCTCATGTAATGACTTTTGAGATGTTCAAAGTGATTTATGAGGTAGTGTTTTATCATTATGTATCTCCACTCTGAGTTGTTATTCTATGATTATGTTATGTATTGTTTGTAAAATACAGCGCAAAGAAGGACCAAACTAACTCATTCATACTATGACTGTAGACTTTCACTGACTGTATGAAATAATAAACATCTCTTCCCAAACCAAAGCCTGTGTACTGCTGCCATCTCAGTTTATTTTTGGCATTTATTACTGACAAGTGTTTTGATTAAGACATTTATGTAAATAAACTTAAAACTTCTAACTTGGCTACAAAAAAACAAAGAAAACAAAAGATGAAAGAAGCCCACATAACCGAAAGGAAAAAGACATCTGACAGATTCATGGGTCTTCCCCTCAATGATTTATCTCAAGCCAACTTCTGAACAACATAATGTGTCCAACAGTAAATCAAAGCATGTCAGACAGAGGAGGTATACACATGTTCGCTCAATGAGATAAATGGATTTTCTGGCGCTGGTCCTGTGCAGCGTGTACTCTTATTCTTTTTATCTCTCCCATTTAGTCAATCTTACAAGGTGTGTGTGAGATTAAAAGGTCATCCTGTCACACCTGTGTGGACTGCCTCCTGCATGCAACACATCTCTTCCACACCTCTCTTGGCTCCAAGCCACCTCCGGCTGAGGGAGATTCCTGTGTGTGTTTGTGAGTGTGTGTCTGTTTGTGTGTGTTTGAAAGTGAGTGCAAGACAGAGATGGAGTCACCTTTGCTGTGTTTGCTTTGCACTTTGCTTCACGTACATCTTCAAGTTTAAGCTTGTGCACAGTTTTCCCAACAAGTCCTCAATCCTTGGGCATAAAAATACCAACACGACATTCTGCAGTGATTTATATTAAGAAACTTTGGCCCTAATTTATTTGGATCCAAAAAGAGAGTGTAAAATGCCTTGTGACGCAAAGAAATTGCACTCGTGTGAAACAACAGCCTCTATTTTTTTGTTATTGTTAACTATTCTATCTAGATTTTACGTGATTATAAAACTCCACATCAGTAGATGGCGCCCTCATGCCATTGTGGGTCTTGCAGAAAGGGTATAGCTACAGGCTCTAGCAATGCAAAGCTCAGAAGAAACCAGCTCAGGCCGGAGCGACACAGTAAAACCAGTCCCCTCGCCGTGATTTACAGCTACGTTAAAAACTACTTTAATATGTTAAAATTGAAACTGGAATGCAAATGCATTATTATCAATTGTGTCATTTTTATAAAAGACTGTGATTTGAATAGTTTTTTTTGTAGTTATCATTGATGTCATTCGGTATGTAGCATGTTTCTGACTAGATGTCATTTTTCGCACCAAGCACATTGTTGTTCCCCACTGGCAATAAGTAGGAGAAGGAGTGTATTTTGCGCACAGTCTGACTTGCCACTGCACACAGAGTAACCGCCATAGTAATTAGTTTTTGTGATTAAATGTAACATTTTCTTGTTTAATTATCTTATTATCTATATCTTATTTTAGCCGTGGGACAGGGCATCAATCTACAAAACATTCCAGAAGGACTTGAGATTGCTAGCCTTCCCAAAACCAGCTTCAGGGATCCAGATCAAGGTAACAGCCACTGTTTTGGGTCAGGCTGGACTTGTTTTCATTCGCCTCAAGTCTCTCAGTGGGCTCAATGGCACTCCGAACAGCCGAATCCTGGGGTCAGTTTCCACCAATCTGAGCGCTATTTTGCCCATTACACAGGCACATTCATTTAAATAGGAAACCTTGAATAAATCCAGGCCTGAGTTTATAGTTTAGCATCAGTCTATGTGCAGGCTGCTGTGAGACAAGCGAAAAAGGAAATGACTCTTAAGCAACTCAAGATGCAAACCACATCCATTTAAACAAGGAAGAATTTGAAGTGACTAAAACAAAATTTAGCGAGAACAGAGAAGCAACCACAAGCTTGCTTCTTTCATGATGTGTAGGGATGTAATGCAACTCATTTTTAAATAGAATTATAAGTGAAAATCTCTAAGAAATGTGCGTTATTTGGAGATTTGTCTAAATGAGAGCCTGAAGCTGTTTGAGTTTTCAGAGAGAAAACTGGAATTTGATGAATTTAAGAATCAGCAGGTCAAACATTTTTATGAAAAAAACAAGAGGAAACTGCAAAAGTCCAAAGAATTTCAGTCTGTACATCTTTATTTTCTTATTCCTTTATCACACAAAATCCGAGTCAGTATGTGAGACACACACAGAAAAGGTGAATAAACCAGAGGCTATTCTTCCTTAGAAAAAGCTAAATGTAGATGTTAACTTGTTTAATAGCTGTGCCAGTCCAGTCCGTGATGCCTGATATCTTGAGGTCACATATTGGCACATAATGGACAGGGCCGGCCCGTGGCATACAAGTGCCACTGACTGCAGCCCACAGATCGGGGCGTGCCTCAATGTGGGGCGGGGTTAAACGTTTGACTCCGCCCACTGCCCCAACGTTTACCCAACAAGGGTGCAGAAGAAGTAGACTGGCAGAGAGAAGTAGTAGCTGGCATCTTGGAGGTAATCGACGTTTTCCATTCTG
>JAVQJG010045669.1:0-19535 GCA_036024015.1 Craterocephalus amniculus
CAGAGCACATGAAGGGAGGGAGGAGGAGGAGGAAGGGGGGGGGGGGGTTGTTACAGCCAGATACACAGCTGAAGGGGATGTAGTGTGTGAAAAAGAATTTCTTCTCCATTTCGGTCACCAGTTGTATTAATTTCCATGTTGAAAGAAGCTTTTTTTGTGTCTTCGAAGCTTCCATCTCATTGTTTATTACTGAAGCAAAGCAGAGTGTAGCCCGGTGTTTTTTTATTTTATTTATTATTTCACAGTGTTATTATTTCCTGTGTAGTTTTAACTGCGTAGAAGCTTCCCTGCCCACGTGCGTGCACACGCTTGCATCACTAAGCGGCTCATGCAGCCAACCCTCAGCCCGCGGGAGTTTTCCCATGATGCATCGGAGCGGCACAGTGTGTGACTGACCTCAGAGCGTGCGGGGGGACAGATCGAGGTTCGGCTGGCAGATGCGATGCATCCAGGCATCTTGCTGAAAGTGTGATTCTCCGAGGCGGACCTGGCGCACACAGAAAACGACAAGCCGATCTCCGCGCCGCCTCCTTCGTAGTAGTTTTGCGTCATTTCAGGCTGAGTCAGTCCGGCCTTCATTTCATGCCCCGTTTTGTCACGGGCGATTACTAGATGGTTTTTGCTGCGTCTTTCAGGTACAGGCCAGGACCTGAATTATTATGGGATCATTAGCAAACACAGCAGAGGCCTTTTTTGTCATTTCATTTTTTAAAGCCCGCATTTAAAGTGCCATCAAAGTCTAATATGAGGAGATAAATCTTCACATTTTATCCGTAATGAACGTTCAAGGTATTCTCTGTCTAGACTGCACAGTTCAATGAACACATTAACCTGAGACACGAGAGGTCATTAAATTAACTTCCGACTTGTGATGGCTGAATCTGTCTGACATGCCATCAGCCGAGCCAGTAGTGATCAGTAATCTGTTTGGAGAATCGCTGTAAACAGTTTTCACTGGCGTTGGAAAAAGTTCCTGTCATTTCAGACACCTCTGGTCAGATTTACACTTAGCTTGTAGATGAGGGTGAGAGTCGGTGGGTCCAAGCTGCAGCTGAAGCAACAGCTGTTAAATGATTATAAGGTGACTCCTGAGTTATGCAGCCATTCATCTGCAGAATGACGTGCTCTCCTCTCTCGAACAGATTAACCTGATTCAGAATCCAAGGGAAAAAAAATACCAAAAAAAAGAAACTCATTAGGATAGGCTTGCACTCAGAGCACACGCTGAGCTTTGAGATGATCTTTCTCTTATGGGGGTGTTTTATGTGAGCTGTGATCCCAAAAAATTCAGAAAGTAAACACCTGTCAGCAACCTTGTTACAGGTTTCTGTGGGGTTTTTTATATCTCGATGTCGGCGACAGCCATGGCCAGAGGCTGTCTGCTTTCAGGTTGTCTGTGATGTGACATTTCCATAAGGTGACATCCAGGGAATGCCTTAAAGGGGATCTTCACATTTAGCACAAACCTTTTGCTTGGACTGATGAGAATTTCATGTTCAAAGGTCAAAAAATGTCTTCCAACTTTAATCAATAAATCTTTTTAAATTTGGTGTTAATAATTGGGAGAGAACGGGTCCAGATCTTAACTTTGTCCTCCTCTCGTCCTCCTTCAGAGAGAAGTTCTATCGACCACCCGTCTGGCTGCCATACCCCCTGCCTTCAGCACCAGGACTCTGCCAGCGCAGGCCACCGAGTATACCTTCGCCTTCATCCAGGTCCCGCAGGACGTAAGTGCACACGCGGAGCAGAAGTCGGCCTCTGCAGCCGTTTTCTGCCAGCTTCTGAAAGTTGACTTTTCTGGCAACACATGAAGTGTTTGAGTTTCATGTATCGCACCGAAGGAACGGGGCCGAGTTATTTCCAGGCAAGTTGTTTTAGAGATTCTGCTCCTACAGAACGGATCGCATTCAAAGCAGAGAGAACACTGACAAAGTCTGAGAGTATTTACCACCTGAGCTTTAATTATTCAGCCACCTGAACTTTGCCACATCTTCAGGACAGAATCATCCATGTGAACATGGACGAGCTGAAAACAGACTTGCTACTTCTTCTCTGGAGGACTAATCTCGTGTTTTACATCCTAGCGTGTTTACTTAACCTCCAGCGGCCACTTGTGTGTTTGTTTTTGGCTCTGCTCGTGGGTGTTTGACTAACATCTGTGTCGGGTTCAGCTCATTGGTAGCATCTGGAGTCAGCAGCATCCAGAATACACATCAAATCTTAATGCTTTTCTTTTTGCTCAGTCTGATTGCTGCAGTGTTTCACCCTGGTTTTAATTGCTTGTCTTATTTTAAAGGATATTTATTGAAAGACTGAAAGACTTCCTGTAGCAGCAGTCAAGATCTCAAGAACATGTTGCATGGGATAGACAGGGCTAAAAGACTACCAAGTAGGGCTGGGTGATATGAACAAATTTTAATATCTCAATAATCACGAATATGCAATATTTATCTCAATATAAATTTTTTGTGGTCAAGTAAACAAAAAGACTGTTCAAATTTACGGTCTGGAGTGCTAAATGCGCTTTTATTAAGGATCAAAAGCACATGTGCATTAAAATATTTGAATAAAATGAAATAAGATGTGTATTAAAATGAAAACCTTTCAATGACCAAAAAAACATTCTGCAAAATGCTAAAAAAAAGATATTTTTAACTCAAAATAAGCTAAATCGAAATAAACGATATTCCTTTATTCTAGATCTTGTTTGACAAAGTCTCAGTTTATCTGAAAATCTCAATATATTGCCCAGCTCTACTACCAAGCTCTGGCATCCAATCAAAACGCAATTCTAACCCCATGTAATTATACCAAAAGCAGTAGAACAGCACTTTAGAGCTCCTGCTAATATCTCTACTTTGAGCGAACAACACTCAAACAAGGTGTCGTATTAAAAGCTGAGACTCTGCTCATCACTGTGGGACAAAAACTCCAAAAATAAACAACCATAGAAATCATTTATTCAATTCAATTTGCAATCATTCATAAAATATACACTGAGTCACAAATCCGTTACAATAAACAGCTATTGCAAATCTGCAATATTAATTGTGTCTTAGTTTTGTTTGTTAGTTCTGTTGTGATAAGTTCAATTCCAGCTCTAAAAAAGTATTTGTTACTCATCAGGCATTACTTTGCTGAATTTGGCTGCTACCCTCAGGTTTTCAGAGATAACACTGACATTTTCTCCCGTGACACTGTAACACATCTTCATTCTGACACACGTGTAGGCATCTACGTACACGTCTTGGCTTTCTTTTGGGACCGTGATTATCCACACAGCTCTTAAAGTTATGGAGATGTACTTTATTTTGCATATATCATTTTGGATGTGAGGCAGAACAAACTGGCCTCATGATGAAAAAGGTTAATTGAAAAAGATGCAGAGCTTTGGTTTGTTGTGAAAGACTCCATCCTTCTAATAAATCCTGTCTTCGTATCGGTTATTTGTTCCTGGTAATAGTGAAGTAACAGTTCAAGGTCAGTTTGGAGAAGAAAAGTTTGAAGATAAACAAATATTTAACTCTTATTACTTTTTTAAAAAAGAAAATATGTGTCAGCCTGTAGAATCGCCACGCGTGATCCCACCCGTCTCCTGAGTCTGTAAGGAAGTGGCCCATCTGCTGGTGCCACCCAGGGGGACACAGACATCACTTCCACGTTCCAGCTCCCATGCACACAAACACAGAAAGCAAAACCTTGTGTGTGAAGCCGACATGCAGCGTACACCTCTGCTTCTCACTCTCCCTCTGTCACTCTGCATCTGCTCCAGCTGCTTTTCCTCCTGTTTTTCTTTTCATCTGTTTGCCGTCTGCCATTCTGACAGCGCGGTGCCCCGCGTGCACCGAACCTTCGGCGGATAGGTCGTTACCTTTTGTCTCACAGCCCGCCACCTGATCCCCTGCACAAGACGTCTGTCTTCAAAAGTCATAATTGGCCTCGTAGTCAGTCTTAAAGAAAAATTTCTTTCCTTATGACTGAGAGCCTGCCAGTAGGATGAATTTGCTCCGCTCCAATCCTGTTCTCCTTCATCAAATATTCAGGGATGTGACAATATCTTCAAAAAAAATGTCAGAATCATGGCACACTCCTACTGTTCACCTGAGATGTGCACCAGTGACTTGTATTAAAGCAGGCGCAGCGTTGCATCCATCACATCTCGCTGCAGCTGCTGCCTCCGCGACAACGTTGCCTCTTTTTTAGCTGCATTTAATATGCTTTTATTGTGGCTGTCATCGGGACTCACACGCTGCACTCAGGACACCCCGATATTTCTTCATTACGGCTGTTTTACTAATTAAATAAAGTCATTTTTACCAGAAGTGCCTGACAGGATAAAGAAGCTCAGTCAAAATAGCTGCTCCAATCACAGTCGCCCCGACTCCCGCTGCTCATTAATTTACTAACTTGCTTCACTTATAAATGGAATTAACAACCAACATTTTCTCATTACAACCATGGCAACTTTCACAGACTGAAATGGATTGCTTTTTTTTTTTCTCTTTATTAAAGCTAAAGGTCATCTAATATGTCTGGGAAAACACTTAAACTTCACATCTACCCTTTAGTTTTTATGACACTTTCTTTGATGTCTGTAATGATTTAGTAGAACGCTCAGGTGGTATTTGGTGGAAGTTCAAATAAAGAAGGGGTTTTTTTTTATCTTTGACTTCTACTAAATAATTAAAAAAAGTATTTTAAGAGTAACATATTTTCCGGACTATAAGTCGCTCCGGAGTACAAGTCGCACCAGCCATAAAATGCTTAATAAATAAGGAAAAAACATATATAAGTCGCACTGGAGTATAAGTCGCATTTTGGGGGAAATTTATTTAATAATATCCAACACAAGAACAAACATGTCATGTTGAAAGGCAATTTAAAATAAAAATAGAATAGAGGCAAAAACGGGCTGAATAATTGTACGGTACTAACTTCCTGTGATTCTAAAGAGGATAATCCAGAAAGTGTAGTGAATGATCGATGGTTGGATGGAGACAGTTACCAACATTAATCCTTCCCTTCTGTGGTATATAGTAAATGAACTGCATTTATGGAGTCCATCTAGTCTGGTTAACCATTCAAACAGATTTCACTACAAGTCACATTTATCATTTATACACTCACCAGCTACTTTATCTTTAAACACTTTCCGTTTCGCAATTGGATAGGTGGCTCAGGTGGCTCAAGTGGTAGGGTAGGTTATTCAGTGATGTGAAGGGTGATTCGAAGGGTGGTTCGAATGATTCAAAGGGTGGTTGGAATCATGCCGCTCCCACCTTAGTCACCTGTCATGTCCCTGGGCAAGACACCTTACCCTCCTTGCCTCTAGTGATGGCACCGCTGGTAAACCTCAATTGTAAGTCGCTTTGGATAAAAGTGTCAGCTAAATGACAGTAATTGAACAAGGTTGTACCTTCTTTTTCCTTTAGAACTGCAGGTGTCTTAGATTCAACAAGGTGTTGAAAACATTCTTGAGATTTTGCTCTATATTGACATGACAGCATCACATAACAGGTGCAGATTTATCTGCTGCACATACATGATGAAAACCACCACATCCCAAAGGTGCTCTATTAGACTGAGATCTGATACTGTGGAGGCCACTGCAGTACAGTAAATTCCTTGGCATGTTTAACATCAGACCAGGCAACATTCTTGCAATCTTTTACTTTCTACTATTGGTGAGCCTCGGTGAATTGTAGCCTAAGATTTATTTTCTTAACTTTGCCTAGGGGGACATGATGGTGCTGCTGCTGTAGCCCATCTGCTTCAAGGTTGGATGTGCTGCTAGGTGGCAGAAAATTTGTAGTAGCTCTACCTTAGCTCTCATGGTTTTTGTATTTTAGCTGTCTTTTTTTAACATTAGCTATCCCTTTTGGTTTGTCCAGGAGGATTTTTCATGCTGGTCAAATGTCTGTGCTGCATGGAAGATTTTCTGCATATTTTTTTGCTCTTTCAAGACTGTGTCATGGTGTGTCTCCATGGCAACAACACCTGTTTACCACTGGGATCAACTGATAATGCTCTCCAAACTCAAGATTATCAGTGAAAAAACACTTCAAATCACAAAGGATTTGAAAGGAAAGAGAAGAGGATGCAGGACAGGAGTGCAGCAGAGAGAAAAACAGTGGAGATTTGAACCGTTTCTTCCAACAGTGCAGTTTTATGTGCTTTACAGAGGAATGGCTGCATGAATGCATCCCAGACTATAATGCGTCTGTACACGGCTTCAAGGCGATCCGTGCAGACCACAATAAACAACTTAGCGGGAAGCTAAAGAGAGGTGAAATTGCAGCGCTGGTTAACAAACGTTGGTGTCATCCTGGCTATGTCACTGTTAAAGAGAAGATCTGAACAAGAGATTCGGAACTGCTAGCTTCTTGCATTAGACCTGAACAAGTCTCTCACTGATGATCATTCCTTCCAGCTGCCTGAAGAACGAGAGCACTACAATACTGAATTTTCCTCTGGGATCAATAAAGTATGTTTTGATTGGATTTGATTTGATTATGGATGTGTTGGATGCGTTCAGCGGTGGTATTCTACATACCTAGGTTGCAACTATTGGTTATATGAATTACTGATATTGTTAAATCAACCCTTCCCATTCTCCTTTAACCGCTGACATCAACAAGGCAGTTGCCACTCACTGGATAATTATAGTAGGAACATTCTCGATAAACCCGAGAGATGTTTGTGTGTGAAATTTTTAATAGATCAGCAGTTGCTAAAATAATCAGACAAGCACATCCATGCCATGTTTAAATTCCCTCTCTTCTTCATCTTGATGCTCAGTGTGAAATTCAGAAAGTTATCTTGACAATGTTTCCATGCCTGAATATGTTAAGTTGCTGCCATGTGAGTGGCTGATTTGTCTTTACAAGCAATTGAACAGGTGGACCTCAGAAGGTGGCTACTAAGTGTAGATTCATATTACACTGCTTGGTGCTGTGAACATGGTTTTCAAGTTTGCATCTGCAAACGGATTTGGACACGCAAACCCCCTAGCAGTCCCACATATCACATTTTTGGATTTTGGGTCAAAGGTTCTCTTGCATGGGCATGTATGGCCTGTAGGGTATTGTAGAAGTGTGCATGAGACAGATTCTCCTGCAAGTCTCTCTTCAAAGTAAGCAACAATGTTGTTCACCTGCTCCTCCATTTTTTAACAGATTTTTTTTTTTTTTTTTAAGTGAAGAAAGGTGGGCTCTGTCCGTGTAGTTACAAATAATTCCCTTCATCCTATTTTTCCATTTGGACATGATCAAAACAAATTCCCTTTACTTTTCTCCTCTAGAATAAATCCATCTAACAGAGCTGCTGTAGCCACATACATAGACATATTGCATACATATTACTGCATTCATTGCAGACATAGACGTAATGAGGAGCTAGTGCTTGAAAAGGAAAGATGATGGAGGATAAATGGGTGGATAGGGGGAGATGAAGGCTCACAAGGCAATAAGAGGTGTAGTTGAGGAGTGGCCTGAGCCTACAGTTAACAGCTTAACTTCATTTGCTTTGATGATCCATTTCCATTTAATCATTTCTGTTAGATAACAAATGAATCTGATACAAATCATATATTTACTTTAAATGCAGTAACACTTCATACTCCCTTGAATAAACAAATCAACTGGGGTATTTATTTACAGCTCCTCTGGCAAACCTCCTCTCCCCTCCATGTTAATTTGAGGAATTGAGAAGTCACTTAAAATATTTGTCTGTGAACTATTTCCTTGTCACAAGCAGGAGAGCCCTGGAGAGAGGCGACAAGGAGGCTGGAACTGGGAAACGTGAGATAAGCCTATATGCTGCATGTGATCACCCTTTGGTAAGGGTGACAACATTTTACTCTCATATACACAGTTCATAGAGTGCATCAGGAGAACTGTTTTGCAAAAGGGCACTTCAACAAAACTGTCTTACTATTCGGGGCTGACGTTTGTCATTGTTATTTACATAAATCAATTTGTACCCATCTAAATTGTTTGACCTAAATAGAAGCATTAAACTAGGTTTACTCGAGCCAGGTTTGTCTCTCAAAGTTGTCTCTACAGATTTTGTTCTTGATTAATAATCTTACATTATATAATGTTTCTAGTAGTATTGGGGGTATTTTTCTTACAAATGTGGTGATGACTACAAACAATCTTGGTATTCACTGATGAAATGGAATTTTTTGTGAACAAAAAATTTTGATGAATAACACAAAATACCTTTTAGTGTCAACTTTTCAAGCAACTATTGATGTCCAGGCATTAAATGAATGATTAATGAATAATTAATTGTGAATGGTGTTGTCCCAGAGGAGGTGGCTGCTGGAAGGAATGACCTCTTGCATCTATCTGTCTTGCAGATAAGAAGCTTCTGACTGAACACACTGTTGTTTCCTCACTGTGTTTTCTTGAGAGGGAAGATCTCTCAGATGGTACAGCAGGTCCTTCATTGACGTATAGCATTTTGAATCCCTTTGCCCAAGTCGTGTCCTTGGGCAAGACACTTCACGATCTTTCATCAGTTTCAACATTGTTGGTGTATGAATGTTGTTGTAAGAGGCCAGCTGTGTGCATTGGCTGCCATGATTCCATCATTGTACCCAAGGTAGCCGTGGTTTGAACCGATTACCTATGTTCCAACCGGGATTTAACGATGCCATGCCTATAAGCCAAGGAAAAGCTAGATTTGTTTTAGTGATAACTGGCAGATCACTTTTGTCCTATGAGATTGTCATTGGATATTATTTTTGCCTCTGCATGATTTTGGCCTTGGGTTCCTAATTTTACTGCGGTACCGTATGCACAACATGTTTTTCTCAAAACACACTGTTGGCATTGTTTTTCTTCTGATGTAAACCATCCTCTGCATCCCTTCCTTCATATTTTGATGCTTTAACATGGTTGCCATTTGTCACTTCTTTTCTAGTTCACTGGATAGTATCTTTGCAACTGAACCAAACCCCCAGCTTTAAAGGGGAAGTTTGCTATTTTTCAACCTGTACCTATGCTGTAGCATGCTATCCAATCATTAACTCACCCAGACATTTATGGCGCAACTTGAACTCCTTCGGAAGATATTTAGATCCACACGCGATCAGTATATATCCATATAATGGGATCATTCAGGGCAAGCGCCGGTGGGCTTCTAAATAAAGCATTATCTGCCACAAAACTCCTTCATTTTACCATTGTGTTGTTGGCAAATGCTAGTCCGATCCCTTTGTGACCTGGATGCAGCTTGTACTTTCTTTGTTGTTGTCATTGCGGGGTGCTTCCGGGGCGCATGGTAGTGACGTCATCACCGTGAGGTAAGCATGTAACTGCTCACACAAGCTTATTAACCCCCAGCATATTGAAAGCCATATCTTTTTTTGCTCTTGGTTAGTATAAACGTCTGCTCCCGTTTTTTAACGTCTCCATTCATGTATGTTATTTTCATACACTTTTCATTTCATAAAAAGGTTTTTACACTGAAATACCTTCATCGTTGTGCTCTGCTCTGAGTACTGTGGCCACTGAAGTGCACTGGTATCGTGTTGACAAGCACTCGGCCACTTGCTGTGAGCATGCTGTCCAAGCATGCCTTATCACAGAAGCATTGACCTTTTACAACCAGTACCTGCCTCAGCTTCTGCCTCCGACTTTGCATGTCACTGCCCGCCTCCCTGCTTTGCTTCTCCATCTGCTCCTTGGTGTCCTTTCTGTATTTCATTTATTTTTGTGTTAGTTCTTTTTCTGCTGTTATCTTTGTTCACAAGAGTGTCTCCCCTCACCTTTGATCTAAAGTATATTTGCAAGTATTACACATAAATATATAAAGGTGCAGCAAAGACTAAACATAAACTTCTTTAGCAAGGCCAAGGTTGGATTTAAAATTGAACTGATCCTAATCTAACCAAAGATTTCATGTATTTTTAATTCGCCCATGCTCTCACTCTCCAGCGACTTATCCAGCGAATTAGATGATGAGGGTTAGGGTTAGGGTTGGGGTTGGGATTAGGTCACCTTTTGCACACTGTCTCTAAAACAGTTTTTGTACTGATTTTTATTGATTAATTTTGTGCTTTTAAGAATTTATTTCAGATTCAATTTGTTTTACTTGTAATAAATTGAACCTGAGATGTGGATTGGTACGATGAATGAACCGAGATCAGGGACTGAGCCAGAAAGCCGGTTTGGTTGGGTGCAGGTTAGGAGAAAGAACAGTTCTTAGCAGTTGTTAATGGATGTCTATGGAAAAATAGTATTTAATAAAGCGATAAATGGAAATGTGACCTAGTAAATACTGGCGTCTTCTGGTTTACCTGTTATATCAATGATTTAACTACCACCAAATGTTGCTTTTTGAGAGCTTCACAACTTAAATTTGAGTCCTGTGATCAAAACTGTGGAGGATATAGAACACCTTTGAAGGATACTGTGTAAGTTTTGACCCAAATATCAGGCTAATGTGGCCACACAAAAAAAGTCGGTTTAATTTTGCAATTGTTTAGTGTGACCCGTAGAAAGACAGGTTTAGTGTCCCTAGTGTCCAAAGGTTTTTCCAAATCATTCAGTCCTAATCTGAATTATGTTTTGTCTTTATTTATTTGGAATTATTGTTACTGCATTTACACAATCTTGCTAGACTACAGAGACAGAAAAAGGATAGAAAAAGAACAGAAAAAACGGGACAATTGAAAAAAGAGACAGAGACAATACAGAAAAAAGTTAAATCCAACCACAGACTCGAGACATCCTGCTATATTTGTGCAGATATGTGATGGTTTCCACAGGAAGTCAAAGCCAACAACCGTCAGGAGCATCAATGAGAGATGGAAATGTTGAAAAGAAACCATGCATTTTAACTAAAACCAGAGTAGCAGAAACACACAGAAAGAAATCTTGCTGAAAGTATCTATTAGAATATTAAGCTACAGGACAACACAGTGAATATATTAGCATAATAGAATATATGGAGTGAGGAGGGTTTAAAGAGGAAGGATCATGTGATGCCACTGTACCTGCACAAGAGTGTCTTCAAATGTTTCTTTGCTGAATCTGCTCGTCGGAGTTCAAAATAGCTGTTTACATTTGCTTGCTGCCTTGTAATACATGCACAAAACAAAATGCAGAATGTGACATGAGAAAGTTCGGTAGTGCGATTTCTCACCCACAGGGTGCCGCTGGGTCACGCAGGTAATAGATTTCACTTTTCCATCAAGCGAGTCCAGAGAGTGCCGTTTTAAGGTTGGGAAAGTTATATAATGGGTCTTAAGGCCTTCCTCTGGTCCTTTCTCTTGTTCCTCTGCACTCACCACATTCATTTTCCTAATATTTTCATTTCAAAACAACTGGATTGGGGACAACAGAAATATATTCAATGCATAATATTCTATGATATGCTCATTAACTTTTATTGTGTTTTGCAAAAAATAATAATCTGCAGGTTTTCTGAATTCGATTAAGCATACAGAGCATTTCTTGATTACAGCTAAAGATCAGTGCTGTTACAAAATGCTGATCCCTGCACTGCAATGATGATCCCCGCACTAAGGTGTCCCATGTATGTAGCAAGTGGCACTTATCTCTACATTCCGAGGGGATGCTATGAACTTCCGCATTAATTCTGAATACGTCTGTAGGCCCAGATGGATTTTTGTAGACATTGAAAACTCTTAGATATATGCTTACAGTATATTTTTTCATTCTGAATAAATTTCCATGTTTATCTACTGGTTTTCCAAATTCAGTAGAGCTAGAGGGACAGAGTATTTGTCAGTTAAGGATCAATGCTCTTACAGTGCTGGTACATACAGTAAGGCGGGTACATTTAAAAAATTCCTTGGATATTATAATTCAGTCTTTGAAGCAGACCAGATGGCAGGTATTGCATGGCAGAGGACTTTCTACAACTGAAACTGAATAATGTCTTGACGTAGACTTGAGCTTAAATACCTAAGACTTAACTTGGAGTTGGAGTCAAAGACTTGAGGCTTGACTTGGACAAAAAAAAAAGTGTTCAAATGTTTGTATGTTCAACCACTATAGCAGAGCAGTTATACAGTAGGTACATTTGAACTTGGTATAGGAAGTCCTAATATTGATGGTAACAGAGTTTGCAAAAAATGTGTAAAGTAAACTAAATTTGACTAAATAAATTGAACAGAAAACTTGTCCCTGAAATCCCCACATTCATGTTATGTTCAATTAAACATTTTGAACATTATGTTTTTTGTTGCAACACCCTTTAGTAAAACCACAGCTCAGTTATGTAAAATATCTAAAAAAAATAAATAAATAAAATAAAAAAGCCAACTGTGCTTGTATAGTTTCGTTAAAGAAGACCTCAGAAACAATAAGTCACCCAAGATAAAAACCTGGCCTGTCTGATCCTTGAACCAACGTTGTGATCAGTGTGAGCCATAAAGGTCATATCCAGCTTCAGTTATTGGACATGTGCCTGGACCAAACCAGGATATTGCCAAGGCAACTGCAACTACCACCAGCCACATCAGGATCAGCTGACACTGATGTCAGATGACAAGATCACCCAGGGAGGAAGGGAAAATGGATAAACCAAAGAAAGAAATTAAGAAAAAGACTACATATCCTAAAAGTTCAAGTGATGGGTGAAAACTGAAAAGGGTAAAAATGGGAAACAGACCGGTGATAATATAGCAGGGATGAGCTCATCTGTATCAAAAATTATCTTTTTTTAAATCTTTCCAACTCTCAGCTCTCTCATACACAGCCATGTCTGACCAGAGATTATGCAACTGAATGTGTGTTATTCCAGCATAATCCTACTTCGCTTGGTATTAAAACCAAAACTTTTAACATAGAAGGATGACGTGCTCTTCTTCTCATTCTGCTTTTATTCATTCCCTCTCAGTTATGCCTTCCCTGTCTGGAACCATCCTGATTTCTAAAAAAGTGCGGCGAAAAGCGCAAATTGAATAGAATCCAGTGATTACCGAGTTTTTAAACCTGCATACAGCACCTCTGGCATAGATGGTGAACATTTTGTCTTTGAGTAGTTGATGTTTTTACCAGGCAGTTGAAAATTCCACTGTGCCACCTCGAAAAAATGGATGCTTCCTAAATAGGCAGTTTATGAGTATCTACAATTGTGCTGTTTTAATCTAGAAAATCCCAAATCAATTATAAAAATGGTGACAATGACAACACCAGCAAATTTTGATGATAATCATTAATAAACCATAAATACTGACATAACATGTTATGAACAACTTCCCCTTAACGATGTAATTAACAATAGCAATAGCTACGTTATTTACACAATGACTGACTGGACACAAAATATGAAAAATTGAATAACAACAGCAATGAACTACAGGTGGTACTGGCCTCAGCCATCTTAAAGTCTGGAATCTCAAGGTCCTCTGAAACTTATGAGTTCTACGTTTGGGAAAATGAGGTCGGGTTGAAGATGAAATAATCAAAGATGTTACCTGTGAAAGCAGGTGAAGGACAGGAAGGAATAAACGATGCAGCTTGCTCTGTCTTCCATGTCACGTCTGAGTTTATTTAAACAATTCAAAACACTTGTCATCATTCTCTCCCAGGTCAATCTGCTTTACTGGACTTAAAACATTTCCTCAGCTCAATTCTTAGTCCATTGTAATCATTTAATCACTTTCCCACTTAGACCATGACACACACTGATCAGTTATTTCCAGTCTTATTATTGAATAGCATATTTCAGTACACTACTGGCACTTAATACACTTTTATAAAATGTGTAATTCACAAAAAATGTGTTTTCCATTTGCATGTAAATAATAATTATAAGCTTGTGTCCAATTAACAGATATCTGAAAGGAGTAGCATGAGCCATGTTTTTGCAAACTAGTAAACATTTTCAAAAGAGCAACAAGTACAGACCACAATTACAATTCACAGAATGCAAAATATAAACAAGGTTCTTGTTGCATTTAAATCTGTCTACTAAATCACAGCTTTCACACAAGAGTCTTATCACGCATCCCTTCCAGGCCATGCAAACGGAAAAAACATAAAACGGAAAAAGGCACATGCCTGGGGAAACCTACTTCCTAAAAGTTGCCTGAAGTAACTTTTAAAGGAGAAAAACAACATTTAAATCATTAATAAATCACAACAGTTTTGTTTGTTTTAAACTTCCACAATTATTTGTGCTGTACATCAATTGTTGCCGACCTGTGCAGAAATTCCTTAGAAAACAACTCCAAAGACAACTGCTACGCATAATTTACCCAAGCTATGAGGAATAATTAGCTCTGGGCTGACACAATAACTAGCTTTGAACAGGTTAAGTAGCATACTGACTGTTGATGGCTAGCAGCCACTGCTGGTCTGAATCCTAGTGAATAACACATTTTAATCACTAACTCAGTCTGGAAAATAGCCACTAGAGCCATGGTTACCTATTTTCATTGAGGACCACCTTCACGCAAATACCAAAAAGCCAGGGAACCCCTGCTCCACCCCATGCTGAAACCATGCTGGTTTTATCCTTTCAAAACTGCAATTTTCACCATAATTACTGGATTCTGGCTGAATCCTGTCCCTAAATAAAGCCAAAGTTACAATAACATCATAAGTGATACTTATTTTCTTAAAAAAGGGAACTGTGGACATTAGTCAGAAAGCACTCAGTTCCTTAATGACGTTCATTTACTACAGCTGTTAGAAAAGGCTTTCATATCTTTATTGGACATAACGGTGAAGCTTCTCAGATTATGCTTAGGTCACACACTGACGTCAGTTTATCAGTCATGCTGCGTCTCTGGGATCCTTCCAGGAAGAAACAGAAGGCCTGCAAGACCTCTGCTGAGCTGCCCCAGTGAATCTGAGTGAACGCGTTTGCATGTATGTGTCTTTACAAGACAAAGAGCCACCAAGAAGCATCGTTGTTTGTTTTTTTTGTGACTCCTTGCTTCGCTGTGTGTCCATGTGTTCATGTTCAGACATGGGGGGAGGGCAGATAAAGATGTTATGTAACCATGTCATGATGGATCACCAGGTAGCCCTGCACAGTGTGTGTGCATGTCTCTGTGTGTTTCTGTCATGATAAGCGCAGTCAGGGAAAATGTAGCTGTTCACACAATTATAAATTCTGATCTCTCTTCAAATAGCACGATAGACTGTAGATTTGTAGATTTCATCAAAATGCCAAAGCCTTCTTCATTAAGTAAATCCATCAGTACTGTAGATTTGTAACTACGTGAGAGATCGCAAGGAATCAGTAGACTTCGGGTGATCTTTCTTGCTTCCATATCTATGATGGGAGGTTGACTAGGAACCATCCTCTATGTTGCACATCGTGTTTTATATAGTCATATATGATCAGTGACCACTGGCAGTCATATAAATATGACTTCTTCATTAATTATGAACAAAAGGAACAAAAGTCAACAGGAAAATGAAATTAGTTTATTCATAACTTCTTCATAATGGCCAGTCAAACACAAAAGATGAAGGGAGTTTCCCTTCTTGCTGTAGGGAAGTCCATGTTGTCTGCATAGATACTACAGTATGGGATGTCATAGTAGCAGCTGGGGAATAAAGCTTTGCAGCCAATCTACAATGCAGTTCATTATGGAATATCACTTACAATCTGTCTGAAAGTGAAGGAAAGGCAAAGGTCAAACCAAGGTGTACATGCTGCAGATGTGTGTTAACAGACCAAAACAGTGGAGTATTCAGCTAAATGAAATTGGGAAGAAAACATGGGGAGGAGTAAAAAGGAAGTAAAAAGAAGCAGTTTCAAGTAAGAAAGTTAACTACCAAGCCCAAACCTTAATATCTAAAAACTGCACACTTGAACATTAAATTTTATTTAGCCCCACCCAAAACCAACTCTATGTCACAGCTTTTTACAGACAAAAGCCAGTTTTGATAAACAGGCCAGCTCAAATGCATGTGCTGGGTTTAAGGTTGACAGCTTTGCCCCAAAGTGAAACAGTGTTGCACAGAATCAACATCATAACCTCAGCTAGACTGGTGTCGCCTTGTGGCTTTACATTAACTGATTTAAAGAGACAAGATCACACATCTTTCCAACCCTGCTCATATGATTTATGTGAGGAATTTGGCGTCCATTTATTAATAAAATCAATCACATGAGATTTGTGCGAGATGTGATATGAACTGTGGTGAATTTCTTTCTGTACCAATGGCTAAACTGCAATGCTGATACCTGGTTGATGTTGAAATGTTTAACAAAGTTTATTACCAAGTAAAACCCATACCTCTTTTTAAATGAGTTTTTAATGGCACCTTTTGGAGGCTGATAAACAACACTGTGAATACTCTCTTCAGACTGATGTTTTTCTTTGCTGTACTTCAAACAGCTCTGGCTAGATCCACTGAGGAGAGGAAATTTGGAAACCTTTGATCTAACAGTTATAGGACTGCTTATAATTACACTTTTCTAAAATTGTAGGGAAAAATCGTTTTTAATTGAATGATTTTGTGTACATTTTGAAGACAACCAGTCTGGTTCAGGACCAACCAAAGCACAGAGACAGCAAAGTGGGCAAAGTTGCAGATGATATATAAGAACTAATCCAGAAGATGAAAAGTTACAGTTCTTGTACTGTTTTAAACTGGTTCAGGTTTAACTGACATGGGCCTTTGAACGGACATGAACTGATTTATAGCATTCCCAAGGGTCAATTTTAGGTCCGGTTTTGTTATTCTCTAGCCCTCTGCCCCTTGTGGACATTATCTGGATACAAGGCATTAACTTCAATTGTTATGTTGACAGCTTTATAATATAGTGTCTCTGGATTTGGCATTCTACAACAAACACATATTAAACCTGACAGACATGTAGTTGATAGACAATGATTTTGAGTTTAACCAGGACAAAAACTGTAGTTTTAGTGTTTTTGCCAGAAGAACCAAAGAACCTTGGAGAAATTATTTATTCAAGTTCAAATTTTACATCTAATATTAGAACCAACAGCACAAAGGTAATCATTGATCTAACCCCCGTTTGTTGCTGTCCTCTCCTATTGCCCCACCTCAATTTTTTTTGCTGGCCCATTAAAAACAAATGCATATGGCCAGAGAAAAATGTAAAAAGCGTTTTTTTGTCAAAATGTAAAAGGTTTTGGTAAACCGGAAAAAGTGTTTTGGTCAAAACATTAAAGTGTTTCAGGGAATGTACATTTGTTTTGCACTTCCAGGCCACCGTAAGTTTGACACAAATTTCATTTAAGAAACTGACTTCGAAAAACATCAAGAAAATGAAGGGAAGGGTAATCCGATGCCCAGATATTTATCAGGCACAAACTTTAGGATGCTGCGCATTTAAAAGTTGTCAAATGTTTGTATATTCACATGAACAAGCAGCAACATCACTATATATGGATTCTCACATAATCATGGCAACACACACATCTATACAGAAATGACAACAAACTAGAAAGAACATGGTGGCTGAGGCCCAGAGAAGCTGTAAATTGTGTTATCTCTATGTTTGTTTCTGATGGAGTTTTGAACCATGGGAGGTGAGCAGCTTTACACCAGCAAGTCATATATGCAGCTGTTTGTCAGTGAGAGCCTGTGAGTGTGTGCGTGTCCCAGTGGATGTGCAGATATAGAGGTAACTTTGATTTGTCTTTGACAATGAGCCGTCCCTTTCCACGTGGCTTTGTGTCTTTATCTAACCTTTAAATTCTCAATTTTCCTGTTTCTTCATTTCCCCCCTTTTCTTCCCTTCTTTTGTTAATCCTTTATCTTACCTCTGTCTGTTACTGTCCTCTCCCAGTCCATCGCTCCCTCCATTATGCCTCTTAAACATGAAATGGGTAATTCTCTCTAAGTTTTAGTGAAACCACTTTTTTCATAAACATTGAGGTAAGAGTTTGCATCACTTCTTGTTGGACGGATCCAAGCACACAAAAGACTTCCTGCTCTGTCACTTAGCAACCGGCGCTAGTGCGCCACCCTGCTGTCTGCGCTCGCTTACCGCGGTACCGCACAGTGGCCGCCGCACGAACCGCTTTTGGTGTGTAGGGGCCTTAATACTGATACTTCCGTTAATTTCTCCTCTCTAGTATTTTAAGAGGAAAAACATGTTTTTAGGGCAAACTTAGACGCTGGGCCAATTGCCCATTACTTATCATCAGTTGGGCTGCTAGCTGCCTGCCCAGCTAAATACTGGAGCTATTTAAAAAATACCTTTCTCCATCATTCACATGTATGAAAGGAAAGATGAAAACAGTGAAATTCTCCTTTAAGTGTTATTTATGTCCAGTAAACATTAGTATTCTAGCTGTAAGTTGTTGGATAGATTCAAATTAAGGAACAAGACTATGAATGAAAGTAGTGGCTGTTACTGTATCTGGTCCATGTTGCTTTATGTAGAAGTGTCCTGCATTCCGCATCCTTACACCTCGATTTCACAGTATAGTCAGCGAGTAACTGTACCTTTATCTACAGGTAAAGATAGGCTTGTTAGCATGGCTAGTATTAGTGCTATCTTTACTGGTTTTTTTATAGGCATATAAAGAAAGGATAGATGGGAACATATTCTGATGTTAAGCCAAGGTGACATGGTGTGACACCACAAGTCAATATGTGTGTTTTCACAGACCACACATAAACGTTTTAGTCAGCCAGGGAAAATCTTCTGTCTGGGTTCTTTCAAAACAGGTTTCACTGAATAAAACTGCTTCTGTGTAGGTGGTACAATAAGAAATCAAATTCTGTGATTTATAAAATCTGCGTTTGTTCAGAAGGCAAAAGCAGAAATGCAAATGTGACAGTGTGAGGGTCCTGTCACTATGCCTTGAGTGATCATGCGCCCTGGCTACTTGGCCAAAGGGATATCCCTTTGGCTGACTGGTCAGCACCTATCACCCGGGCCCTCCTTAAAGCTGCAGTCTACAACTATTATAAAAGTAACTTTTTGTCATATTTTATAAAACTGACACTATGTCCAGACAGCAGTACATGAGACTAGGTATCTGTGAATAAAATATGCAATCGCCTCTACAGCGATTTGCAGGAATCCACCGCGCACGGTAAGAACAACCAATCAGAACCAGATGACTGTTTGATGGAGAGTCTGACATCTGTCAATCACTGCTAGCACGCGCTGCGAACTGCCCCCTCCCTCCGCTAGCAGCTAGCTGCTAGCAGTTAGCTCTGTCAGGCAGCTCTGTCAGGCAGCTGCCTGCATGGACACCGGGTGCATCTATTCGCATCCGTGGCTTGTTTCAACACGCAGATACCGGATGTTTACTTGCTTGATTGGAGCGAATTATTCGCGAAAATGGAGCAAATCCTTTGCGAGTATAGGAAACGCTTATTGTACATCCAGTTTGACTATTGGAGAGGAAAGGTTTCTATGTTTTGGCGTTCATAAACAGTTTTGGGGAGTAACGGAATACAAGTACCGCTGTAAGGTATTTAGAATACTAATTATGAGTAACTGTATTCCGGTACAGTTACTATTTTAAATCTGGGTATTTAGAATACAGTTACTTTTGTAATACCATGAGAATACTTTCGCCCCCACATCTTCAAATAGATAAA
>JAVQJG010045675.1:0-28711 GCA_036024015.1 Craterocephalus amniculus
GAGTTTAGGTGATCTGGTTTTATGATCGGCAACAAAAGACGCTGATCGGCGATCACCGATCACGTACTTTTTTACGGAAATCGGCCGATCATGATCGGTGGCCGATCGATCGGAGCACCACTACCAAGAACTCTTCTGTATACCAACATATTAAAGAGTTTAATGTGAGAACATCTGACAGCTAACATTGACTCATGAGACAGCACAATGATCCCAAACACATCAGATTTACAGCAGCGTTGGTGTGCTGGATTGGTCCAGTTAAAGTCCAGACATCCACCAGTTCCACCTTCTCTGATAGGACTTAAAGGGAGACGTTCAAAAGCAAATGCTGCCAACCTAGTTGGTCTTCTTCATGAGGCCTCAAGATTTTATTTGTAATTTCCGATCCCCTAGTACATCTGTACCTGAGCAAATGGCCAACAAAGTCAGACTGAGTCTGAAACGACATTGCCAAAATAAATGAAGGACTTCCCCAAAGCAGCAAGGGCTATATAACTGATCATAGTCTCAAATGAAAGCCAAGCCATGATAGATTACAACGGAAGTGTTAGAATTGAGAAAAACAGATAGATGTCTAATTAATCTAGGAATTTGTAAAGTAATGACCGATGGGGAGCAATCCAAAAGAAGAGGATAAAATAGTGAAAATGCTTGGTTTTAATACAGGTACACGGGTACATGAATCAGGAAGCCATCATCGGACACAGATTAATACACATTCAGGAGAACTGAAGGAAAATCCAGAAAGAAGTGAGCCCCAAGATGGTCTAATAGAGTGAATATGTCACTATAAACCCCCTTTGTCTAAATAGAAACAACTTTATGATTCATTTCAAACAGGCTCTGTACCTGTACCATAGGAAAACGCAGGGAAGTTTTTTCTGAGAGCTGGATTAAAACTTTTTTTATGAGATAGACAGAGGAGACTGATACCTGCTTGCTTCCCAGTGAGTCAGAACAGACCTGTCAAAACACGTTGTGTGTGACATAAGAGCTACAGTACAGGTCTGAGCTAAGCCAGACTATTCGACACCTTAGCCTTTTTAATTGCGTTTTTAATATGGTTTCTTTATTTCGGGTGGTCGGTTCTTCTGTGAAATATGCAGATTACCTGCCATGTCGGAAAAACGTGCATGACTGAAATAAGTTGTGTTGGGGCCACAAACAAATACAGTACTACGAGCCTCATTCGCCACCTTTTTATTAATATTTAAGACAGTTTGTGTTCTTCCACAGGTATTGTTAATTGTTTTTTAAAAGAATAACATTGAACATTGACGCTAGTCGCTGTCAGTCATTAAAATAAAAACTCTATCGGCAGATAAAGGCTCTTTAAGATCTGTGATCGGTGCGTGCCTATGTTTTAGAGATGGGGACAGGCTGGATAGTCCCTCTCCTCTCTAGTCGCCTCAGCCCATCTTAAATGATCACAGGTTATAGAAAAGTTGGACAAGTTTCGATTTGTGTTCTGTTTCTCTCCATGAAAGAGTTTTAATAAAATGCATGTTTTCTCCTGTATCTACTGCAGTTTGTCTGTAAGGATTAGAGTGAGTCAGTGCCAGCACCGATAAGTCTAATAATATTTCATTAAATCAAACTTTTCTTTGTGTTTTTGAGGAAGTGTCTTTTTTTTCCTTTTTAAGAGAATTTTGCACTGTTCACTTTAACTGAGATGCTGCTCATTTTCATATTCAGAAACTATTTGACTAGCTGTGAACCTCGGCTTTTTAAGACTAAATCTAATGAACTAAATCACATTCATTCTTACATTTTCAGGTCTGATAAATAAACACAAGAGTGTCCATGGAGATGCACCGTTTCCAGCAGCGGAGCTGCGGCGTCCAGAAGCCGCCATGGGCAGAGGATTTCATCCCCCTGTCCTCCACCCTCACAGCTCCAGAGGGAGGGGCTATCCTTCTCAGAGCCGAGGGAGCTGGAGGAAAACGTACTCCTTGAGGAATAAGAGCCCCCAGTCCTCTGCTGGACACCCCTCAGCTTCCAGCTCCTCCAGTCATCAGTCTGCATCTGGATATGGAGCCGACAGCATCTCACTGCCCGGCCACAGCCCAGGAAACCAGACCAGTCCAACCAGGAGCTCCAGCTTACCGTCAGGGAAGAAAGAGGCTCCTGTGAGCAGCAGCAGGGTGGGGATGAAGGGGGCCACGGTGGAGAAATTAAACACGGACGCTCTTAAAAAACCAGGAGCAGCTCCGAGTTTGCAACAAGAAGCTCAGCACAGACAGTTTCCTGAAATGTCTGAAGGAAGGCGCGTCATCCTGCAGGGGAAGAACGTCGTCGGCTCCTCAGAGGTTCCCCCTCCCCTGAAGACCAACGCCTCCATCACGTCTCCAAACAAAGCCAGCGGAAGCAGCTCCAACACTGGCCAGGCTGTCACGGGCAAGACCCCAGCAGGCCTTCCAGCTGGTAACCCCACACCAGCTCCCCCAGCACCCCCAGCACTCCCCACCCAGCGCACCCACTCCCAGGTCAATGCTGCTTTTCTGAAAAGGTCAAAGTTCACCTGGGTGAAGAGCCAGAACGTGGGGAGAGTGGAGCTCAAACAGCCCAGCTCCGGTTCCTCCGCCCCAGAGAAAACTGTTCCTCCACCAGCACCAGGCTTAAAGGCTGACGTCTCCCCCGCACCCCTCCCCTCTGCTGCCCTCAGCAAGAAAACACCTCCTAAGAAGTTGGCTCGAAAGCTTAGCCCCATCATCATAGCCCCGAAGACCTCAAAGTACCGCTGGGTCTCCTCTGCTGGAGCCCAGGCCCGGACACCCCGTAAGCCTCTGTCTCCCAAAGCCTGGACCCTCCCCCCGAAGAACCCGGAGAGGGGAGACTCCGGCAGGAAGCCCAAAGCAGCCTCTGCCGCCACTGCAAGGCTTAAAAAGGGGATTTCAACGTCTTCGGGTTCCTCACCTGGAAGCCGCTACCGCTGGAAGGCCGGGGGGGAGACTGGCTCCGCGGCAGTAACGGGGGGACCCGCGGGGGCTCGGCGGAAATCTGCCTTCCACTGGACAGCGGAGAAAAGCCACAAAGGGATGAAAGCGGGGCTTGTTTCCCCAACGCCACCATCCTCTTCCCCCGGGGGGTTCAAGCTCCGCAGCAGGATGAAGATCATCAGGAGGTCTGCCAGCAGGTAGGGATGTCTGATAGTTGCTTCAGTCTTTCACCACAAGGTGGCAGCAGAGTGTTTTACCTAGTCCTCTCCCGTCTCAGTGGATGTTTTCTCTTTGTCCTCTGTGTTGGGACCACAGTGGGGGGTCAGACGGAGGCAACTCCCCCCGGGGACGAATGCACAGCGCCACCAGGAGTCCCATGGGAGCTCGGAGGACACCCACCAGGGAACTTGTGTCTTTTGGGAGGCACAAGCTGAGGAGACTGTCCCCCACACTGTCAAGAACAAGTAAGAAGTACACAGCACACACTAAAGGACAAAACATTTAGATTTAATTTATCACGTCCTCCCGGAGACTAATTACTCCAGCAACGGAGCATTAATCAGTGAGCTCTGCTAGCGGTTGGCTTGGACTGACCAATCACGTCCCAACGCTATCATTTTGTGTTGTCTGTTGTCTAAAAGTAGAAACTCTAAAAACTTTACTCAGTGATGGACTTACGTCATCTTACTGACTCGCCAGCCGTCTGTTGCGTGTTGATGAACATTTTCTCAAGTTAAGTCCTGCAGTGTTTCCTGTCTGGTGAAGGTTTCTGACTGACACCGACTAATCTGACCGTCCAGTTCTTTTATTAACTACATGGATCAACAGAAAGAATTTGTTTCTAGAGCCACACTGATATGGAATTTTTGGGGCCGATACCAATAAGGGGGCTTTAAAAAGCTGATGTCCAAGATATCGTCTGATACAAAATAAAAACAAGGATATACACAAGATACACGATCGTTCATGGTGAGAAGCCGACTCTTTCCTTTTGATAAAACCTACATTTAACTAATCTCCATCATGCGGCTGCTTATCTTTGTGTTTGATCAAAATAAGGATGAGTCATCTGCACTGTGGCAGTTCTCAGAGACAGTGTGTCTCAAAATGAAATAGCCTGAGAAAGTAGACTAGTCTGAGACTCTCACTACTGAAATGTTGCTAAGGGTTGTCTGGCTCCCAAAACATTGTTTCCATGTGAATAAAACACCAGCTGATGAAGAAACGTAAGCGAATACACCTCACCTCGTCATCAGTTTATTGTAGTTTTCCTTCCACACAACTCATCATCCTAAACGTGTTTCTGTTAACTCGTTTATTTACTTCCTTCTCTGTCCTGAGCACTTGCCCTCCCTGCGGTCCACAAAGTGATGGAAAATCACATTCATACGCTTATTTTCACTGTTTTTAAGTCTTTTTTTTTTTTTATATATCACAGTATCATTTGTCAGGAAAAGATGTGCTGACTAAGGCCTCTTTCTCCTTTCAAATCTTAAGTGATTTGAAATCAAAAACCTCATCACTTTAAATCAAAGTGATGAGGAATCAAACTGATATTTTATACGAGTTTGTATTATCTTTGTTCAGACACTTTTATTTCTTTATGGAAGGAATAGCATCATTCCTGCACGTATCTGGGAACGCTCGCTGTCATAAAAGTAGAAAAGAGGATTTTGGTCAAATCAAAGAGGAAACGATGAGAATTAAAACAAAGAAATCTTTCTGCATGCATATTTCTTGCTTTTCTGCATTCTGCAGTGTGAACCAGGCTGTAACATGAACCAAATGTAAAGACTGGTCCGTCAGCTTCATCCAGCAGAGGGCAGCAGATCCCATCCACCTCATCCTCGTCAGGGCTTTGTGTTGCTGTCATGGTGGAGGCGTACAGTCAGTCTGGGAAGGGCGGGGGGGTTAATTGATTGCCCAATTCAGCCGTGATGGCGAACAAGTGCCGATAGTGGGTAATATGCAGAGGTGGAGGCAAGCAGTGCAGCCGCTATCAAGTCCCGGCACCGCTCTCCCTCCAGCAGATAAAAAGGAGCTAATGCATAATTATCCTTTTGCAAATTGGATTGTTTTAACGAACTGTAGAATATAGGCCTAACCTGATGGAAAGCAATCATTGTTTTTACTGCCTCCTCTCCCTCCACTTGCCCCTCCAACCCTCCGGTCATTCTGCCTCTACCCTCCCCTGCTCATGCCCATCTCGCTGTAATCTCCCGTTCTCAGTGGAGACAGAAGAAATTAGGAGAGCCATCACTATTAACATAAGACTCCCCCCCCTTCCCCATGGTCCACGTCTGCTGGACCACCTCTCTCTAACGCTCCTTCAGATGCTGCCTCTTACATTCATCTTCATTCTTCTCCCCCGGCTTTGTCCTGTGAAGAACCCCTATAAGTTCCAGCAGGAATACATGCAACTCTAATTAAACATGTGAGACATGGGGGAGATGGAGCGGGGACAAGTGTGGGGAAGATGGAGCGGGGGAGAGGTGCTCTTAGCTGCCTTGCCTCTGATAAGAGCTGCTAATAAAGAGCAAATAGAATTACTAATGATGGGAAGCAGACTCCCTATAGATGAGCCCGTTAAAAAAGCAACCTTATGACCACTCACACACGCGTGATAATACACTCGCCAACAATGTTTCTTAATGTCCTCCTCAATGACTAGTTAGAGCTTTCCCGGCCACGTTAGGAGGCCCCTGCTCCCCGAGATGTTTGGTTATCTCTGGTTTAATTTAAAGAGGGCATAAACCTAAGCAAGCAGTTAGGATGGTAATGAATCCAGGTGTGTGTTATGTATATATTTGTGTGTGTGTGTGTGTGTCTGCATGCACCCAGAGACAACCATGTAGCCCAGATAATCTAATAAAGCAGATAAATGTCAGAACAGAGAGGAAGAGTGCTGAGTCGAGCGGCTCTGGGCCCCATGTGGCGGCTTCTGGAGCGTCTTAGGTCTTCCTTCCTCCTTCCTCCCGCTCATGTCTCCTCACTGGGATTTTCTCCTCGTCTCTGAAGTTCATTTCTACATCTTCATATCTTAACTACTGGATTCCTGTTTCAGAAAATCCCAGCAGTGTGCAGATGTGTAGTTGGGCTTCAGAAAAGACTCAAATAAAACATCATCATGCCAATGGTCTTTAATGCCACAATCCCTACATAGAGATCGTCTCTTCTTAACTTTGTAAATCATTCAACTAGTGCTTCTGCCCTACCATCATATACATGAGTAACAGACTAAGTAAAAAAAAAAATCAGTCTTATTACTGGTTTGAAAACGTTCTGATTAGGGAAGAGGATGAGGCGGACTTCCCATCATGCACCAGGGCAATGAGTTTCTATGTCATATTTTTTTTCTAAAGTCATGTGCAAAGTCGTGTTTCGGTTTTCATTCAAAAAGGTCGCGCTTCAGCGGATAAAGGCAACTGCATGCTTACGAGTTCATAAAATCTCTGTACCACCGTGAATGAGAAGGTGTGTTGAGTTAATTAAAGACACTGTCTTCAACATCTACAGTATGCTTACTAATTGATTTCAGACACAAGTCATTTCGGAAGGCAAGTGAACTCTGTTTAGTTGATTAACATATTTTAAAGTAATGCATGAAAGTGAAAATAAGTAATGCTAATCTGAATACATAGGAGGACGTTGTAACGTGTTAGATTATATATTCCTGATATGTGTAGTCAGATTACTGTAACATGTTACTTTCTAACGCGTTGCTGGCATCTCTGTTCCCAGCAAACACAGATTAAGTCATCCTCTTTGAATTTCTATGGTTCTGGAAAAAAGAACAACGTGTCGTGGAAAACGGTTTTCCAGCCTGTAAAGAACCAGAATAAAGTTTCACCACCTGCAGGATGCAGAGCAGCTTTACGCTGAAGTAACGGAAATGTTGAGAAAAATGTTTAACGTTAATGTTTTAGAAGTTTTCTTACTGTGTCTGACTGCTTGGGTTGGATTTATTCTTTCCATAGCAGAGGGCATTTAGTTAGAATGAGACTTTGTTAAATTAAATAGATCAAATATGGCACACATTTATGGTGATGGGAAACAAAAATATGATCATTCTTCTAAAATAACCGTGCCAAAGCAATCTGTGATATCCCTGGCTTAACTATTAATTTATTTTTATTATACCACTTTGTTTTTACTTTAATGTTTTGACCTTTTATTTCTGATGTTTTTTACTGACTCTCCTGAGATGTGAAGTTTTACAGTGCACACATCACACCTCTGTCAGCTCCGTGTTGCTTTCCAGGTTAAACAAAAATGGTTCCTTTGCTTATACGTAACGGATTTGTGCAACACCTTCTCACACATCTCCATCTTGGCTCTCGCCTTGGTGGAAGAAATAATAGCAGCCTTAGTAGGACAAATGTTGGGACAAACACATGGATGTTAGGGGGGAAATGGATTTTGGGACTAAATATAAGAGTTTCATTTTGTGGTTCCGAATCCATTTATCCACCACTTATTTTTTTATCCAGATTAGATAATAAGAGCTCAACCATGTTTTCATCCCTTTGCAACCATCCAGAGCTCCTTTTCCACCCAACTTCCAGTCTTTACTTGCCATTATGACAAACATCTATTTTTAAGAAGCTTATTTTCATCCTTACTTTGCTTTTCTGTTGATTACTAATGAAATTAAATGAAAATTACTATTATCCCCCCCGCCCCTCCACACACACACACACACACACACACACACACACCATACAAACACTAATAAATCGCAAAGTTGGGTTCAGAATCCGTCTGATCTGATGCTGGTCTGCTGATCAGTCTGAGGTACCGATGGCAGATTATGAAAACATGACGGGTTTGGTGTTGACCCTTGACCTTTTGACTGCAGCGCTGCATGAAGCCGGTCCACTGAGCATCTCAGAGCGAAGGTACTGCTGAAAGCAGGAACACTTTCTCCGTGCTGCGAAGTCATCCCCCCGGCCTTCTATCCTCCCAGCATAAATCTTTCTCTGAGCAGGTGTGTTGCCAGATCTGCAGTGCTTCTGCATTTCAGCTTGGCTTTTCAAAAAATGATTCCAGTTTTTCTTCATCTCAATGTGCTTTGTCAGTTTCAGTCAGCAGCCAAATTTCTGCAAATTCTGGCATGGAGGGCAAATATTTCTTTGAAGGCGCAGCAGTTAGCTAGCAGGCTGGATGATATGCTTGGCTAGTTTCAGGCCAGCTCATGATTGCAGGCTGGTGGGAAGGTTGCAGCTCGGGTTCGTCAGCTTTTGTCTCGCTTTCACACCCACCGTACCACCGAGTCGCTGAGGCTGCCGCTCAGACCCAGATTAGTTTGTTAGATCAGTTTGTTGACTTGTTTGTTGTACTTGGAGTCTCTCCGTGGTGGCACAGCTACCTTTGCTCTCCCAGCATCAGCTTACCAACGTCCTGCCCCCCCATCAACACCATAGAGCCCATTACCACCACATAAGAATCTCCCCTCCTCACCCCTCTCCCCTCCGTCAGACATCCTGTTGCCGTGCCTGCAGTGCTCACATTTATTTGCCTGTAAATCACATGTGCTGCTGTCAGGAGGCTCTTCTCGCTGACATTTGCCACCGTCATGTGCACACATCTGGATGTTCGTACACATGGACATGGAGTCAGGTGTGGCAGCAGCTACCGTGCTCCCTCACTCTCCATGTGCACAGAAAGTTCTCCATAAACGGCTGCATTTTTTATCAGTTTAATATGGGACTGCACTTTGTGTGGAATCATAGTTTTGTGTTAAAAATAGTGAACATGGCTTGTAATCAGTAGTTTTATTGGTCCTGTCTGCAGCAGTGACAGATGTCTGTGATTGTTCCTCCCATGAAGGTTTGTCACCAAGAAAATGACCAAACGTGTCGTTATTCTCAGACCGGTTGTTTGGGACCAACGTTCTCATCAGAACCGGAGGTCTAACAGCCTGGAGGCTGCAGTGGGATGTTGTTGTAGTCGCAGCCTCGTTCTCTGAGACAGGCTAGTTACAGGACCTGCCTCTGAATATGCTGCAGCCTCGGACAGCAATGGTTGAACATGCTGCTACTGAAACAAGTAACGAGGAACACATTCCACGTGTTCCGTGCATGTGCAGTAGGGCCAGGACCATATGCTTTCCTTCTGATTTGATTCTTTTATTTATTTACTTTTTTGGGTGCCAATTCCGATCATGTGAAAAGATGGAATCAGCGCCCACATTTCCCCAAACAAACTGCATTTTACATGTGAGCCAGGCTTATTCAGCATTTCAACCAGCTGAAAACCAGCTGCTGATAAAATGCCTGACTACACAAGTTAAAAGAAAAACAACCAAAAAAAATAGGATTTATATTTTTTACTTTAAGAAAAGAGATTTTATTGACAAACCAAAAATCAATTAAAAAATCGTGAAACAAAAAAAATTGTGTCCTTCAGACTATCCTGGTGTCAGACAAAGTATGCATCCGTCCTCATCAGCTCAATAAAAAGCAGCATCATTTCCCCAACTTTGCCTTCTAACGGAACTTCATTGACTTCCTGATGCTTTAATATTTGGGTTCTTTTCATTAGAAAAAAATAGCGTTTCAGATTACTTTTTATTCTATAGTTGTGTGAATAATCGCAGAATAAAGACTTTTGGCAGGCTTGGCTTCCAGCAGCTGCTGTCAGATGGTTGTCACGATGCTCTTACTCATGTTTTTCTGTACAGGCAGATCTTACTGCTCTGAGCTTTTCTGTCTAGTGTTCAAAACCTTTTTGCTTTAAAAGTTTTTTTTTTTAAATTTCTTTCTGTTAAAGTTTATTCCTTTAGTTTGGTATTGGATCCTCCAGTGGAGGAGGGGTGTGTAGCAGCCCGGTAACGGCCTGTCCTTTTCTGACTCCAGCTTGGCTCCACATGCGTTTGTTTATTTTTGTTTGTTTATTTGCATCACTCTCTGGTTCACACTTGCTACAGTTTCTCCCACTTTTCCTTCACACGGTGACCACTTGTCCCGTAGTCTCCTCTCACTGACTCACTGTCCCACATTTACACTCCCGTGCACGCGCACGTGCACACTACGGCAGCCTACGGAGGACAGGAACCTGCGCTTCGGCTTGAGCCGGCACCATGCAGCTGCTGTGATCCAAAACATAACACTATTTTCTCATTTATCTGCTGATCATTTCCAGAGTTTTGATTGGCTCAATGATTTTAATAGTTTGTTTTTGTGTGTGCGTGTGCGTGTGCGTGTGCGTGTGCGTGTGTGTGTGTGTGTGTGTGTGTGTGTGTGTGAGTGTGTGTGTGTGTGAGTGAGAGAGAGAGAGAGAGAGAGAGTGTGTGTTGGTATATATGATCCTTCCATCAGCTGTTTTTCTACATACAGTTCTCTAAATGCCATTCCCGATAGTATTATCAGTTGGTTGAAACACACACACACACTTGCAGCTTATGGACATTAACCTACAACAGACACACACACACACACACGAGCATGCTGCTCATTCCTGTCCACTTTCTCAGGCTCTCTGTGTCTAACAGGTGGACCTCTGTCTTCTCTTTCTGTCTGTGGCTTTCTCTGTCTTCCTTTCTCTTCGTATCTGTCACCATTTGTCTCTCTCACACACACACACACTCACACATGCTTTACAAGTCATATCCACGCACACATGTCCACACGAACCGCACATACACTGGCGTAGCATCCACGTAATGATTTAAGGGAGAGAAGCTGTTGTTGCTGCAGATGGAGGAGCAGGGTAAATAAACTTACTGAATCAGAATCCAGGATTTCAGTTTACATTTTTCCATCAGGAAACAAACGGTCTGCATGTTTTACCCGCCCGCTCTCCCCATCTCCCCCTCCCCTATGGTTTCACGTAGAAGGACGGAGCGTGATCCCTGCGTGCGTGCATCTTTGTGCCTATAAACGGTGCCGCCATATGGTTGCATGAATGACTCAGTTCTCATGGCGGGTTGTGTAAGACGCGCTCAGTATAGCTCCCCGCCATGGTGCATGGTAACATTTGGCATTTTCATTAACCTCTCAAGACCTAGGGAGGCATGCATGCCGGCGATCTGAGCGCTGTACAGTACACCCGCCGCGGCTCCTCCTAAGCTGTGAGGAGGGCCCCGCTCCTTCCCCGGACTCCCATCAAACTGTCAACTGGCCGTAATTAAAATCTTTACTCATTTGAGCTGAACATGCAGGCTGTTCCCTCCGGCTTCCCCCGGTACACACAAACTTTAGTTAACACTTGTTGCTCTTTGCTAAAACTGGCACAGGGACTGAGCTCACATTTCTCTGCAGGTTTCACGTGTTTCTGTCCCCTCAGTTTTTCGTCCCGTTTACTTTATATGAGCGGGGGTTTCTTATGACCTCCCTGTACCATGATGAGAGTAATTATACCCCCTGTGTGGGGCGGGCAGGCGGGCGGCGGAGGGAGGTGAGCGACATGTGTTGAAATGTGTAATCAATACTATTGAGTCCAGAAAGTTGATCCTGAGATGATTGTGACTCCTTCCCAGTTAAGGAGGTAAATGTTTTCATGGTATCCAGAGGAGTGGCCCATGTGTCGGGCTGTCTGAATAAATCAGAAACCTAACAGGCAGCGGCCTACTAATTATTTGAGAACACATGGCAGGCAACGCTGGTGTCACTCATTGGTAAATGGAGAATGTAATTTTCCATAACGGAACCGGCACCGAGCATCAATCGTTTTTACATGTTCTGCTCCCAGCCTGCTCACATTTACCCAGCTAAAGCACTGGTTGCTTGGTTGACTGAGAACTGGTTGTACTGATGTTTCAGCCAGCAGAGGTTTTGTTTTTCCTACATGAAGTTTCACTTTTGTTCATGAATGTTTCTGATGAGCGAGCCGGGAGCTGCACACAGGGGTGATGGCTCTGCCTGCAGGCCCTGTATGTGGAAACAAGCTGAGATGGATGGATAGATGGTAGGGTGGCCCAAATAAATCTTTTTTCATCAAAATTGAGATTCTTGTTCATCAAGATTCTGAATCATTTCAACATTTCCAAGAATCAATTTTTTAAAAAGACTTAAAAACTATTTGCTTGGCTACTTTCAAAGCTTCTTGTAAGTGACAAAAACATGCACAATTTAAACAATTTTTTGATAGAAATAATCAGTTTTCCTAACTAACAAAGGGATGGATGGATGAACTAGCCCGACATTACATCTTGCTTGATTATTTGATTTGATATATTTTAGTCTAATCCTAACTTTTACATTTGTAAGTTTTTGTTTTGAAAGCCGTGATGAGAAGCGAAGTTAGTGAAGACTCATGGTTGGTGAAAAAAAGTGGCTAAAATGAGATTGATGTTTGGGCGCCGTTTCATCTCCACATTCAGTCCTCCTCCACTCACGCTGACTGAATCCTTGTTGTTTGATGCCTCTTAACTAGGGATGCAAACAATGAATCGATTATCAATTAATCGTTGATAAGAAATGACTCGACTAAAATAAATTAATTGCAATTAATCATTTTGAGTCTGCAATTCCTCCCCAGACCACATTAGGGTGTGCTTAAAGCCAGAAGTCCTTGACGCACATGCAGGAACACAAGAGAAGCTGTTATCTGACCATAGACATAATAATTTAATTTATTATATTAAATTAAATTATTATTATTATTATTAATAATAATAATAATAGTAATAAGATCTTTGTTTGCATTGGTCCATTTGTGAATGTGTTGTTCTTGCTGTTAAGAATAAATCTTTTATTTAGGAATATGATTTGGATTGTCTCTTTAGATAGCATATTCAGAGAAAGGAGCATGTTGATTCAGAGGGAAATTCAGCTTCTCCAAAAAATCGCCGCTTATCAATTAATCGATCATTGATCCATAAGATAAAACAACTATCATTTAATGAATTGCTTGATAATTTGCATCCCTACTTTACTTTAATCTAAACAACTTAAAAACTGCAGCTTTAATTTTTCGCTTCAGTTGTCTGCCAGCCTGTTTTATTCCTGGCTGTTGTGGGTCTGGTTGCAGTGCACGGAGGTGTGTGTATTTGTACTGGTGACGGGGAGGGAACGTCTGAGGCCGCTGATGCTTCTCTATAAATCTCCACCTTTTGTCAGCTGTAGAGCATGCTGGTGCAACTGGCCAGCCCCTCACCCTGCGAACCTGTGACAGTAACCCAACCCGGCCCCGCTCTCCCCCATACGTCTGCACACACTGCCACCATAATCGTTGGGAGGGCTTGTCGTTTACGTGGAAAGATGAGCAAATAGTGTGAAGAGCGCCCGGCATGTTAATCATGTCCTACACACACTGGTCTGGCCAAATGGGCACACAGGCTCGACTGAACTTTAGATTAATCTAGAACTCCCATCCTGGATGCATGTTTGGTAGACGGATGTGTTCTCGCTGTTTAGAAAGTCAGATTTCAGGATGCAGGAGGATGTTTGAGGAGCTTAAAGCAGCTTTCCTAAAGGACCAAACTATAAAATACTGAAAAACTTGCATTTTCCTTGTCTGCAGCTGGACCGTGACCAGCTCGCAGGCTAGCCAACAGGATGCAGCCCTGTTTACGTCTGCACCAAGCAGCTGCTGGGGAATGTTTCCCACCGCCATCGTCCAGGTTGTTGCAGTTCCACCAGGTCGCTGCTTTACTTTCTGCATTCTCTGCGTGTAGTATGGCGCGCTGATTTTGGAGCGCCCTCTGTTGGACCACAGGGAGAACTACCTCTAACCGTCTGTTCTGCCTTTCGGTGGGAAGGGGGGGTGTCAGGCTCCTGCAGGTCATAGATGCTTTCCCGTTGCAGCAAACTTGGTTCAAATGAACCAGCAGCTTGTTGACAGTGACCCAGTGTGTTGAAGCAGGAAACATCTAAAACCTGCAGGACCGGGTCCCTGGATGACTAGAGATGAGAAACCAAGCAGACTTGAAGGCGCAGCAGACTTGTGTTGATCTGATAAGCCTGTAGTTCTACAGAGACCCCACCCCCCACCCCCCTCTTGGTCTTTAAACGTGTCCTTCAGTCTAATGGCTCGTCTCTCATTGCCAGTAAATCCAAGACAGGGTCAGGAACCCAACCGGTTGAGTGAACTGATCATCTCTTGTGGTTCATAACTGCAACCCCCCCCTCTCAACTTTATGCCCTCTACAAACTCTCCTGCTCCACCTGGCTCTCCACTCAACCCTCGGAGCCAGGCTGCAGGTCACGGCCCGCGCTGAGGAGAAACCCGACTCATCATCTTGACATTTTTTTCAGTCTTTCCAACTTTCCATTTCAGTCATACTGGTCTGGACATCTGACCCCCCCCGCCCCCCTGTCTATTTTGGTCTCTGAGGTATTTACTGACACCCCCCACCCCTCCACCCCTCCCTCCGATCTTTTCCCATCCTTCCAAGTAGCTGCTTCACTTTCATGGTCACCACTTGTTTCCTTTCTCTTCTTCTGTCCTGTGTTTGCGGGGGGGGGTTAGTTAGGTTTTCCCTCTCAAGACCACCTCCCCACCCTGAGTATTTGACCACAATTGGGATCCAACTCTGTGCACTCAATTCCCCAGCTTTCCTTTACGTCCTTTACGTCCCCCCCCTTTCCCAGAAGCCCACCATTGCGTTCCTGCTGGGTCTAATGGACTGAACGATTTTGTAACAACTGTGAGGTAAAGACTTGGCCGACACTTGATGGACAGGTGGTAACACTTCATATTTCCTTGTTTTTAAAATCAGTCTAAAAACAAATTACGTCTAAAGTCACGCTCAGGTAATGAAGCGTGTGCGTGCTTGTGTTGACCCACACGTCCGCCCAGCTGTGCTCCTGCCTCTGTGCGTCGCCGGCCCCACGCCGGCTTCTTGTATTAATAATGGATGATTGTTTGTTTGTTGCTCAGTAAACTCTCGTTAAAGGGCTTTAAGATAACTGCTAATTCCAGCAAGGCTCTATTGATTAGCTGTGCTGGGTGCGGATAGTTTTATAGCCGAGAGGAACGCTGCACCTCCCTCACTCCCCCCCACCTCTCCATCACCCCCTTCACATGCTCCTCCTGCACCTGCTCCTCATGTCAGGAGGTCCTCTCACTCACTGGTTAAATAATTAATGCTTAACCTATTTAATTAGTGAGATTTGCTCTAAACAGAAGAGAGTAATTGAGTCTTCAGTTTTCTGTGTGTGTGTGTGTGTGGGGGGATGCATGTGGCATGATTGCACCTTGAAGTAGCTCACTTTCTCCTGCACATTCAGCTGAAGCGGCTGGCGTTATTTACGGGAACGGTTTGGCTTCCATGTGAGCGTCAGAAGCAGCAGCGGTGGAAGGGCTTGGGCACGCGACGCCGCCTTCCTGCTGCCTTCGTGCTGCCTTCATGCCGCCTTCATGCAGCCTTCGTGCTGCCTTCGTGCCGCCTTCGTGCCGCCTTCGTGCTGCCTTCATGCTGCCTTCATGCCGCCTTCGTGCTGCCTTCCTGCTACCTTCATGCCGCCTTCATGCCGCCTTCGTGCCGCCTTCGTGCCGCCTTCATGCCGCCTTCCTGCTGCCTTCGTGCCGCCTTCATGCCGCCTTCATGCCGCCTTCATGCAACCTTCATGCCGCCTTCCTGCCGCCTTCATGCCGCCTTCATGCCGCCTTCATGCCGCCTTCATGCCGCCTGCATGCCGCCTTCATGCAGCCTTCATGCCGCCTTCCTGCTGCCTTCGTGCTGCCTTCGTGCAGCCTTCGTGCTGCCTTTGTGCAGCCTTCATGACGCCTTCCTGCTGCCTTCATGCAGCCTTCGTGCCGCCTTCATGCTGCCTTCGTGCAGCCTTTGTGCAGCCTTCATGACGCCTTCCTGCTGCCTTCGTGCAGCCTTCATGCAGCCTTCGTGCAGCCTTCGTGCAGCCTTCGTGCCGCCTTCATGCCGCCTTCATGCCGCCTTCATGCCGCCTTCATGCCGCCTTCATGCCGCCTTCATGCCGCCTTCCTGCAGCCTTCATGCCGCCTTCATGCTGCCTTCATGCAGCCTTCATGCAGCCTTCGTGCAGCCTTCATGCAGCCTTCCTGCAGCCTTCATGCAGCCTTCATGCTGCCTTCCTGCTGCCTTCATGCTGCCTTCATGCCAGCAGGGTTGGTAGACTGGGAGCTGTGGTTGGAAAATGCTACCACAGACCTAGACTATTATTCCAGTTTGTTGTTTGGGCTCAGTTTGAACTCCAGTTTAGCACTCTGGTTTGATCTTTTAGCTTAAAGACATGATGGAGGCACTTTGTCCCGCCCAGCGTCTCGGGGAGCAGGAGGATGCTCTGGCTGCTATGTTGTCCTGAACAATTGAGCTTTTTCTTGAAATTAAAGGATTTTTATTTTGAATTTGCTGAATTGACATATTTATGCTGAACCTGAAAAGGGGTGAAAGAGTGAAGAGAAAAGAAGTAAAAAGTGGAGAGAGGACAAAGGTATAACCACAAACAATAAGAATGGGACAACCAGCTGCAACAGAAACAGAAAACATCCAGATTTAGTCTGTGTGCTCGGTGTGAGGGAGGAGTTATGGAGGTCTGGTATCTGCCGATAGCAAGTTATAGTTTTAATTAATCATATTTATTATATTATATATTTATATGATATTGTTGTTATCATTCAGTAGCAAGCAGGATTCAGGTTCTCCTCATGCTGTGATGGAAACCAACAAGCTCTCTGAGGTTGCTGCATTCGGGCCCCTTCTGGAAACTTCTGATGAGTAAAAACTGCTTACATAATGCTAATGCTAAATCTTAGCATAGTCGAAACTGGCATGCAGCTGCTTCTCCGTCAGTCTGTGTGGTGTTGGGTAGGGGGAAAAAAAGGTGATTCCTTTTCTTTGGGATCGGTATTTTTAGCCAGAAATAGCCGCCAATACTGATGCCCTTACTTTTGGCGGGATCGGTGATCATTTCTGATGCCAGTATCGGCATCACTCCAACTCTAGTGTAAAATGATCATGCAACTGCAACCTGACCACCCCGAGGGTGGGTTCAGGCTGGGCAAGCAGCTGCCACCACGGAGCACAGAACCAGGCAGCCCGCCGCAGGGAAGACCACCACCACCACCCACCAGGAGGAGAGGAGCAGGGCGAAGTTCTGGATTTTAGCAGAACAGTTTTTAACGCTCTCCAAAGGTTTTCTAGATTTTTAAAAGTCCCCCACAGTGTTTAGCAAGCTACTGAAAGACGCACCTTCACTTCACATGAAGAAAACCTCTGAGGTTTTAAATGGATGATCTGACTGGGTTCTGAGTTTTACTGGTTCTAGTGAGGGAAGATCTGAGTGGCGCAAAGCTGAACTTATGTAAACCTACAAATCTGATCTGCTGATGAAGAGGTGATAGCTTCCTAAATTAAAACCTGGCTGCTGGTGTGGTTATCAGCAGTCGTTAGGCTGCTGGCTCCTGCCAGAGTTGTCCCGTTGTCCCACGGTGACCACAAACAGCAGCAGAGAAATCTGATTGGTTCTGTTGTGCCAGCAGAGACTCGCCAGGGAAACTTGAGTTCTGGGTCAGCACTAAATATACTCACCTGTGAGTGGGTCCGAGTGTACGGCCAGGTCCGGGTGTCATGTTCACACACATGCGTGTGCACCAGTGAGCTGCAGGTGGGGCAGAACCAGAACATGTCAACTCTAGATGTAGATGGATTTGGAGTTGTGGTTTATCAGCTGGTGCATATCTGTGGAGTATTACTTCATAATGATTTTAAAACATTTTGTCAACATCTGAGCTCCTTCGTACCCTTTTCCTGGCACTGCCTACTTCCTGGTGTCACGTGACCGCAGCCATGCATACTGCCTACAGATATCTCTGTACAGGGTGTGTTGCTGTAAATGGTCACTCTCACGGACAGGTGACCATCCTACAGAGGTGATCCCAGTTTGTTTTCTGTGGAAAATTAAACATGCATCCATCACTTTTTCCTTTCTGTTTGACATTTTGTTTGTATTTATGAGGTCTTGCCCGGTTATCTAACATATCTGCTGGCAGCATCAACGCCTGAACAAACTAAAACTAAGAATTTGTCTCTTTGGTGGAGGTTACAAAAACTCCTCAGTTTGACAGTAATTTGGAGTTAATGATTGCAGATAAAAGTATTGTTTTTATTCATAAACTGGTGTAAAGGCTGTGTCTGTGTCCAGCCGGCCGTGCTGTGTCCAGCCGTGCTGTGCAGCGTCTCCGTGGAGAAAAGCCGACTGACTGTGTGAGAGAGTGCAGTATTGATCTGGGACAGTTCATTTTCTGCTGTCCCTGGTGAGTTGCTCTGGGGGAAATGGCCCGTTTGTCTCCTGTCACTGCAGCTCTGGAGTTAGAGGAGAGGAGGAAAAAAAACAAGAGTTTGGGGAACAAGCTACTTATGTATTGGAGGCGAGACCATGGTGACTACAAAGACCTGCAGGATCATACTGTCCTCATCTGGGCCGAAGTTTTTGAGACATGTGTGTGTGTCTGCATGGCAGGCTGTTGTTGCGTGGGATCTCCTTAGAAGGCGATATTGATCATCGACTGTTTACTGTCCCCTGCTCCCTTGAGAATTGCTCTCTTGGAAGTGGTTAATTTGTCTCCTGTCCGGCTCCTTCTGGGTCCATGTGCACGCACACCCTCAGCGTGTGTGCTAAATTTGTGCCCTATCTTTGGGGGACTTGGCTGTTAAATACCTCACTCTGTCTCTGCAGAGACGCAGGCAGATATTATTGATCGCCTTGTTCGATGACAGTAATGCCGGACTGATTGCCAAATAGCCACCATTAATAATATAAACTCCAATTCAGATACAGAGAATTAAAAAGAGTGGAACACGGTGAAAGTCCGTCATCCGTCAAGCTGTCCACCGTCACACACAACACACACAGTCACATCAGGACTACTGGGCTGATTTAGGCCTAAACACCAAAAGGTGCATTTCAGCCAGAGTCAGAGACTCTGATTGGCCTGCAGGTTTTTTTAATGCATTTAAAAGATTTTTTCAGGCCTGAAATCTTTGCATTAAAACCAAAGTTCGTGGTTCAGGGGGGTTCGCCCTGATCACAGCAGCCTGCACAGACTCAATGAAGAGAATAATATAGTTGCTATGGGCTAAAATCTGTTCATCTTACACATTTTCATGCTTGCTCTTATTTGTTTTTGAATTATGATTGATTGCATAATTGTCTGCAATCAACCAAACTGCGATGCACAAAATATAATAACCTAGTGCAAACAAAAGTTATCTCCTTTATGGACAAAAGTTCAATAGCTTTTGGTTTAAAAATACTTTTTTTGTGTTATCTTAGGCAGAGACACGTCAGCCTTCAGGAAAGTTATTAGTGGCCTTTTTCAGACTGAAAACCTTAAATGGAAAGATTCTACAATAATAAAAATGTAGGTTATTCAGAGAATGCATAACAAGGGGCTTCACATGCTAGAGCAGATAAATACATACACATGAGCTCACATAAACCTGTGACCGTAAAACAAAATCTCCACTAAGGCCAGAAGAAATGTCGGGTTAAAGCTCTGATCTTCTCTTTATCTGGATGGTCCGGGTGACTCTGGGCGGCATTAAAGGGCAGTTTGGAGGAATGTGTGGGTTACTGTAACATCCAGAGCTACGGTTAAACAGAAATTTAAAGATGTCGTCAGAGTTTATCAAAAGGAGTAAATTAGCTTTGAGTTTTAATAAGTAATGAAGCTGTTAAGGTGTAAACGTTACACTTTGGGCAGATCTAAAAGACCTGCTGCAGTTGCTATTTTCACAAAAAGTACTTTATGATGCTGAGTTCATGTTTAAAGTCCTGTGATGTTGTAGTGAATAAGCAATCAAAAACAAAATGTAATCTTTCTCTGATAAATAATCTTAGCATGGCGGAATCAGGGTCTTCTCTGACTTTGAAGGACCTTTACGTGTGCACACGCCTGTATCTGCGTGCATGTGCGCCAGTGGTTCAGCAGCAGTGTCCGCTCCAAGCAGATGCCCGCTCCTCCTGGTCGCCATCAGCAGTTTAGCCGACTGCTGCCAGCTCCTGCGGGGCCCAAAGGGACCAATTAGGCCCTGGCAGCTGCACCCACAGTGCCAGCGTGGAATGAGGAGGCCGTGGCTGGGTGAGGATGCTGCATAGGAGAAGGGCAGGAAGCGCTAAGGACACGAGTAGACGTGCAGAGGAGGTTGCTGCTCAGAAGCTGCACAAGAAAAACTAAAATAGCTTCAACTGCTGCTTGCAAAAAGTGAGAGAAACGCTTGTCAGGGGTTGATGAAGAAAAAGGTAGCAAGCATTTTGTTTATATGGCAGTAGCTCTCAGAGCACCTGCTGGTCTTCTGTGGACTCAGAAAGGCAAGAGTGGGGTCCTCTTTGCCCCCCTGCCCTCACCAAATTAGCACCCGATCTAACAAGAGACTCAACCGTTCCGTTTTTCTGCCTGCTGACCTTTAACCCCGGGACCCGCTCTTTCACCTCAGTAATACAGTCCCATTTCAGGAAGCTGACCCCCTCCCCTGCTGAGCTGATCATGGCCTGGGGCCAGGGTGAACCATCACGCACAAGTTGGTTAGTTATTCCAGCCACTCCTCTTCATTACACTGAGACTTAGAGGTCAAATATCAGGATCACTGCCCAGAGACGTCAGGAAATCCACACGCCTCATTGTACGACACGCAAACCTTTACAGTAACACAGGGGAGGACTTTCTCCCCCAGCACTGTGGCTGAATGCTGCATGCGTTCAGTTTACACGCTACAGAGCAGTTGTTAAAATCATGAGTTTACACAAGTAAACAGAATAAAGAGAAAATTAGGATAAAAACACATGAAGGCAGACTCTGACAGGATCTTTTTAGTCCTATGAGAAAAGTTCCAAGGCCATGAAGTCGGGTAGTAAAACAGATTGTTCAATGACCCGAAGGTTGGGGGTTTGAATCCTCCTCCCGCACCTGTCAACTGTTGTCGTTTCCTTGGGCACCATCGTTGGCATCACTGGTGTACTCAACTATCCGTATCATATGTATTACAGGGAGGGAACAAGCCAGATTAAAAGATTTGGTTTGCCTCTTTTTTTTTTCTTTTTTTCTTTTTTATCCTATAATTCCAGTTATCATTGGGGCTATGTTGTTTTCAGGACATTCTCACTTGTCAGATTAAGAGGCTAAAATGATGTAGAAGTGATACCATCTCATCATGAAGCCTAACAAAAACAACGAAACTCTGCATAGAGATAACTCCCACATCACCAGTGAGCGAGCATTTTCTCATCCCAGCATCATTCTCTCATGCCTCGTCTTTCAGGAGGAAAAATATTGGCCTTGAATCAAACACACAACAGAAACTCTTATACACTCATTTCCAGATCTTTCTGCTGCTCTCTCCCTCCTGTCCTCACTCAACCAGTTCCAGCTCTTGGCTTTAATCCTGCAACACAGGAACATTATTTTTCCTCTAGAGTTTTTTGCCCACTTGTTGATCTTTGGCTGCTCCCGATTGGACATTCAAGTTTTCTCATCATTTCTGAGCTTTCATAGCTACAACATAGTGATAGTGATGAAGATGTGATAAATAATGGTGTTGTCATGGATTATCATGGTAGATTTACCAGATACAGGCTCTGAATATACACAATATATGGCTGGAGTGTAAACCTTATGGACGAGATAGAAAGGTCTGGAAAACTTCCCTGGACCACCTACAGGGGAAGATATCCATCACAGAGCTACACACTTACCTTTCCTGAGAAATTGTGGACAATATAAGTGATAGTGCCCATCGTACCGGCCATCTAATGGAGTTTTAAGCATTAAAACGGTGAGAAAATGATTTTCCTGTGGGATGGAAATCTGTTTGCTGAGTCCTGTGCTGTGATAGCGGGTACCGCAGTACCAACCGGGTCCACTTCAAGATGTTCCCTTCATTAACTAAACTAAGCTCCATTCAAAAGAGTGATATACTGTTAGGGAAAAAGAAACTTGTGGTCTCCGTTTCATTTAATCTGAGCTGAGATGCTGCTCTACTGTGATGCTCCATAAATGTCATATATTTAAGTATTTTAATAAACCAGATGAGTACTGCTGTCTAAGCATGAAAAATGTTCCAATCCTAAAAAGAGAAAAACCTAAAAGTTCGTGGTAAACACAAGGAGAGAAGCATCCCATAACTTTGCTCATAAATCCAGAATCCAAAGCAAAGCTGCAGCGTTTGGCGCCTCCATTCCCGCTCCTCCGTTCTGGGATGATATTAATGATGGAGTAATATGAGCGCTGACAGCAGAATGTTGCTTCTGTTTCACTTCTCTGACCTGGAAGGACTGCAGCTGCATGCAAGACTCCCATTAATCCTCCCAAAGTCATGCTCCTGTAAAGAACACTTACTAGAAATACTCCCTATTCCAGAGGGATCCTCTGGCCTCTCTGGTTTCGACACCCGGACCCCCCCTTCTATGGTCCGCCCCCTTCTCTCTTAACACCCTGACACATTCATGGTGCTTGAGTGTGTCCCGCCGGCCTTGTACATCACCTCCTTATCTCTCATTTAGAGGCTGAAACAGAAGTTGAGGGCCGGTGTGGGGCCGGCTGACTGGAGCCCATCACTCAGTGGCCCAGAAGAATCGGCAGCATGATGGATACGCCGGCATCTGCAAGCAGAACCTCAGTCCAGCTTTAAATCTCTAGCAGCGAGCCACCTTTGCTCCGTCTGTGTGTGTGTGTGTGTGTGTGTGCGTGGTGACTGACAAACTGCAGGGTCCCACGCGTGTCCTCCAGCCATCCGTCAGCAAGATGAAGTCAAAGCAGCATAGTTCAGGCCTGCGCTCCTGTTCTGCCTCCGTATTACTCCATTCCAGTGCAACAGTTTTCTCCACCAGGACTATTTCTGTATGTTCAACAGTTCAGAGACCACCAGCGAATACACACCGGATGATGTGACCGTGCCACAAGTTCACATCCCCTGTGGGATCCTGTCTCCTTGTAGGGATGCTCTTATTGCTCTCACTTAACCTTCAAGTGGCCTAGCCACTCAAAAAAAGGGCTTTATGAGACACACCTGCACTCGCAATACTCGCAGATAGATGCTCTTGTAACGTGTGTGATAATGGCCGTCCGTAAGTGGACAAAGCCGCAGGCTCTTCCTCTCCACGTGTCTAATGGGATCTGCTGATTGACAGCGGGAGTCATCCCTTTGACCAGACATGACAGCGTGTGTGTGACACAAACGTCATGGGACACGCGTGGAGGTGTTTGACGTGGATCACAACCTGACGGAGTCGCAATCAGCACCGAGGATTTTGTCAGCTCTCTGGGGTGGAAGGGGGGTCGGATGGGGGTCAAGGTTGAGTTCACGGGGAAGCATGTGTTGGTCATGTCTTATTTACGTTATTGATGTTCTTTATGGCTGCAGGAGCGTGGCCGCCCAGGAGAAGCACACCTATGGGCTATTATCACTCAATTATTCATCAAGGATGTTGCCTCCTGACATGGTGGTCAACATTTGGAAACATACTTATGCTTTAATGCTTTCATTGTTTTTATCTTAAAAAAATAGTTTTGGGAGAATATAAAACTACATTTCAATTATTTAAGCTAGTTAGTCCACCCCTACCCGATTCAGCTTCAAAGCTATTTTCAAACAATTTAATTGGGACATATTTGTTATGATTTAATGTACAATATTTCATCTGTGACCACAGCAGCCTCACAGCAAGAAGGTTGCTGGTTCAAGCCCTTGATGGAGCTTTAGCCAGAGAGAGTTGCTGGTTTGAGCTGGGGAGGGCCTTTCTGTGCAGAGTTTGCATGTTGTGCCCGTGTATGCGTGGTACAGAAAATTAATTGAATTTGTCTTTTAAGGTTAGGATGCAGTAATGTTCAAGTAGTTCACCTTGCAAGCATCTGTTTGGCCCATCATGGAGTCTGTCTGCTCTGTGTTGGTGTTGCATTGTTTGCCAATGGAAGGTGAGGTTTTAGAAAGATCAGTCTTAAAAAACGATAAAATGCTGTGAATAATCACATTATAATGTGGCCGCTTAAAAGATTAATAAAAAGGTGAGGTAATTCTCCTAAATTATAAATGGTTGAGAAATGAAACGACTTTTAGTTCTCAAACACTTTGAATAAATAAACTCTATTTAACAGTTTTATTTCCTTTACACTTGATATGTTTTAGTATTTCTTGTAAAACTCAACTCAGATATTAACATAATACAATTAAATATGAAAAATGAAGGATAACAATTCAGGATTCAGGAAAGTTTGGTTAGATTTTTTGAGTGATCCGGATAATCATCTGCATCCAGGGGATTATTTATTGGGAGATCGTCTAATTTTGCCTTTAGTGCAGTTGCATTAAAAATAACGTCCACAGTCATTGGCAATAAATAAAATAAGGCGGTGAGGTCTGCATTCTCCAACTCTTTCTAACTTCTGACTTCTCTGCGGCTCAGCGCACCGCGTGAGCGCGTTTGTGTTGGAATATTATTTCTGAGTAGTAGAGCCTTCCATAAAATCCTACTTCTGTATTTCTGTGTGAGAATTATTATTAACCTGGTTATTTATTATTCAGATGCAACCCTGGTGGACTTTACCAGGCTTGGGAACAAGTAAAGAACAAAAACTTAACTTCTAAGTGGTCAGTGAGGTTTTATTTCCTCATTGAAATATTGCATCTAATTCTAAACCTGTCTTCTCTCCAAACTGCTCCTCAGCGCACCGAGGTGGACAGGACAGGCAGGACATTTTCTACAAGAGCTGATTGGTCAGGAGGATGGCTCTTTCTATTGGCTGATCTCTTATCCAAAAACTTAGACCAGGTTAGCTGTTCAGCATCAGTTAACATGGTGATATGTCTCGATTAGAAATGAACCAGCTTTGTAGGACAGAAAACCCCGGGTTAACCACAAAGTTACCTCTCATACCCAAAACAACCCTCACAAGTTTATTCTCTCGCACCATCGTGCAGTTTCCACACATTTCAACTTGTTTCTTTATGAGCAGCAACCTTTCCCCCATTCATCTGTCCACCCCCCCACTCCCCATCCTCTGGCCAAATGTCCTCCCAGGTTTCCTGGGTCAGCTGGTGTCGGTTACAGCTGATAGCTCTGCAGCGTTGATGGACGAGGGCACAAGCCAGTCGCCCTGCCACCCTCCCACTGAGCAGCGCTCTGTGTGGTGACATCACCAGCACCCTGGTTGGCAAACGCGGGTGCTTCCTGTCAGTCCGTGCAGACCCATTTCTTCCATGATGATGACGTCCATGACTTTTCCTGTAAAACGACAGAAGCTGGATCATCAGACAGAAATACTTAGTTAAATACAATTCCGTGTGCTGTGTGGCATCCAACCTGCAGCCATGTGTTAATTCAGTGGTGAAGTAAAGAGCAGATAATTAATGCCATCTGTCTGTCATCACATTTACAGTTACACTGCTCATCTTGAGGCACTTCTGTTTTTAGTCTGCAGCTCTCAATCACACTCATGCTGTACAATTTTAATATTAAAAGCCCAGTGTCAGATGGATCGTTACGGTAACAGCTTCAAAATGCACAGCTTTGGGGATAAAGTTTATTAAAGGATTAATAACTTCTAAAGTGGAATTTGGTCATAGTTCTCTTTAAAAACTGTAATTACTTATCACATGTAAGTTCTAGTCTACACAGGAATAAGGTTTTTACTGTAACATGGTTTACTCCCCAAAATACATTTAGTTTGGAAGTACAGGAAAGAGTTCATGTTGTAGAAAGCCCACCCAAACCAGTCAGTCCAGCCGTAATGTCCCGGGTCACTGTGGGTCTAAATCTGTGACATCTGTTAAAAAGTATGTCTGAGTCCAAACTATCCTTTTATTATTTAACAGGACTGAAACCTAAACAGCATGAAGCTACTTAGTGTGGAGAGTTGTTTAATGTTCTTATTATAGAATTAAATACCAAGAGCTAGATGTCAACTAGGCTATCTCTTGTTAATGTAATGCTACGGGAAACATTGCTGCCCGACTTACTGCCCATAATAATGGCAAAGTGAGAGTTCAAAGAAAAGATTTTGCTCTGGCTTTGGGGACATCACAGCTACCGTACAATTAATGAATTTATTTATTATTATTATCATTATTGAAAGAACAGATCAGTGTTTCAGTGTGGAGGACGGCCTGTGTTGTGCGTCCAGTTCATCCAGTATTTGTTACCACCCGCGGGATAAGTCAACTTTGTACAGCAAGTAAAGGTACATGAGCAGGAACTAGACTAAATAAAATGACTTTCCTCGGATCGGGCTATCTTTGCTTTGATGAAAGAAAGTGAAAAAGTCTTTTGTTTTTTTTAATGGATAGCTTAGCTGTCCATGGAAAGCACAGCTAACATGGCATGAGGACGATGCTTTTGTTTCCCTTCAGTTGTCAGTGTGCACCAGCCTATAGAAGAAACTATTTTGTTTCTGATATATGGTTGTGATTCTTCATTTATTTGAGGTATTTATGTTTCAGATGGCAGCTAGCTAGATGTCTTTCCCTGTGCTTCAGATTTTTCTACTTGGGTTGTTTGGTGGATTATTTTATTGTAACAAAGCTGTTTGAGCCTCAGAGGCCTCCTGTGATTCTGGGTTAGAGTTATCTGTGTCCTCAGAGACTTTTCCTGGTTCTAGTTCCCCATGTGGGAGAAGAAAGTTGTTTAAACTGATCAAGTCTTCAAGAAGGATTCCTACTTTTTCAGTATTTTCCTGGATAATCGGGGACTCCGTGCTTTACATAGGAGATTCAACCTCATCCTCATTGTTCCATGTCCTCTCTGTTGTCAGTGTTTTAGAGACCTCCTGTTGGTCTGAGACCAGTTCTAGCTCACATTCCTCCATCAATTCAGTGTCTTTCTGGTTCTGGCTGATTTCCACGGTAGATTTCACACTTTTTTTAAAAATTGTCATTCGTGTTCTTCTTCTAATTTTGAAAGTTTTTTCCTGATCTTGCTCCCCCATGGAGGGACCAGAGGTATCTGAACTTAGCGAGTCCTCAGCAGAGATGTCTGGATTACCTCAGGTGTTCCTGCTTGTCCCTCAGAAACCACTTCTGGTTCAGCTGCCTCAGGTGTGGAAACCAGTGACTGGGAGCCATTTTTATACCAGCAACTTGTTTCTTGAGCAGAATATTGTGGAACAGGTTCCTCTGCTATCCTTTCAGACTGGTAGCTGACTGGTTTCCATGCAGATTTGACCTGTACAGGGAGTTGTGCAAGTTTCCATTTGAGCTTCTTATTTACTTCCTGCTGGGCTGTTTGCTTGTTTGTCAGTTGGAGGTTAAAGGCGGCCTTTTCTTCAAGTATTTTCTTTAAGCTGTCCAGTTTGAGGACTTTTGCATGATCGATCTCCTGCAGACTCCCCTTCATTCTCTCTGCTATGGTAGTAGTGGATTGACCCTCTTCTCCAGGTCTGTGCTTGGCTCATCTTCATGGACTTGCCTCCACTGCTGTCTGAGCTGTTTTTTGTTTTTTTGGGTTTTTTGGGGGGATTTGTTGTTTTGCATTTTAGAGTATAATCACGCGATGGAACTGGTAATCAACTTTTCACTTGCCAGGGATACTCATCATAACAGTTCTTGAGTCCAACGTTGAGAAGAAACCAGTTCAGCAGCGAAATCTTCACAGTGGCCTGGAATGGGCTGCATGCGGCATGAACTATGCCATGCCGTGTCTTTAAGTCTCTGTGATATGGGTTTTCTGTTGGTAGGGTGGCACATCAAACCTGGTTGGCATCCTCGGGTAGTCTGTCAGAAAGTATCACTGGGGCTGTCAAACACTCAGAGATCATGTTATCATAACCGTGCTGGCTTACGCTGGGTTATTAAATTGCAGTAACTCCTTGTTAAATCTGAAGTTAGCATGGCATCGCTGTCTTCTGTGGGAGCGCTGCAGCTGTGGGAGTCAGAGGATGAGCCCCAGGGGACTGGAGCATGGGATGGCAGCAGGAACAGGCACTGTCAATAATAAGATTAATTATCCATCGGCTCGTCCCTGGGAGGGAGCAGACGGAGACCGCTGTTCCCTGGAATTAGCCGTCAGGTATGGAGGGACAGACTTCTGGGGGATCCGTAAGAGGATGGAGGATTGGAGGTTCAGTGCTGTGGCCTGTCAGTAGCCACAGTTAGAGGGCTGAGGATGTACAGACGGAGCAGACAAGAGCACTTAGACAAGGCTCAGGCATCTTAGGGGTGGGAGTCTGCTTCTATTCTCACATCCACTTATGTGATCCAGCATCTGCCTGAAGAAGCTGGATCTACATTTATCTTATAAAAGAGGATCAGACCTCTTATACTCTATCATTCAGGATAAATGAGAGAGAAACTGTTCATAAAAAAATGGCTCACCCGAATTGCATCAGAATGTGCTGCTTGTCATGGTTTTATTCCAGGTATACGACTGCCTCAGCACTTTCAGCTTGCTGGAATCTGTTCCAAATTAAGGAAGAAGATTAAAGGCCAACTATGCAACATTTGCATCCAGTGTTTCAAGTCATTCCAGCACTCGAAAAAAAAGTTCTAGTTTATGTATATAAAATAAAATCGAAGCACCACCCCCCACCCCCCCCCCCCCCTTCGGAGAAAGTTGCACAGTTTGCCACATTGGATAGATATGAGGAGCTGGATATCGCATTTGTAGCACAAAAAAGTCAAGTCTCTCGCATCCAGTTTCCCACCATTGAGTTTAACACTAACGGTGCGTTCAGACCAAACGCTTTTTGGGCGTCTAGGGCGTCAGGTTTATATGCAAAGTCAATGGCCGACGCGCGTCGGGGGAGGCTGCGGCGCTTGAAGGGCGTTACGCGCTGCGCGTCTTGGCGCTTTTCGCGCTTCAGGCGCTGCGCTTTTTGGGCGTTTGAGCTTTCAACGCGCGAAACGCGCGTTAAGCGCGTCC
>JAVQJG010045690.1:0-27832 GCA_036024015.1 Craterocephalus amniculus
TTTTATTTTTATGTTTTTTTGTGTGTGTGTGTGTGTGTGTGTGTGTGTGTGTGTGTGTGTGTGTGTGTGTGTGTGTGTGTGTGTGTGTGTGTGTGTGTGTGTGTGTGTGCGCGTGTGTCTTTGTGTGTGCAAAATGACATCTGGTCATTATAAGATAATTTTGTTAGATCCTGATAATCCTCTACAATCCAAAAGCCCTATGCAGCCACTGCTTGAGATGGCAGAGACTACCACATGTCTGCTGACTGTTACTGAGATATAACTTGGAGACGGTTTTAGGTAAGATCGAGTCATGATGTTCTGTGTAGACAGCTGAAAAGTAAAGAAAAATATATTAAAGGTAATAAAAACAAATTAAAGATCATATTCAAGTTTCCGTTTATTTATCCATTTATTTTTCCACTTCCAAATACATCTTGGACAAAGTTTTTAAAAAGTGGCCTATATCTCTGCAGCCATGTGCTTCAAGCATGGAAATGTTAACGAGTTCATGTTTTCTGGATGAATCATGTATATAGATCCCAGAAGGACAGCTTTGCTCATGAATAACAAGTCATGCTACATGTCTTTTCATATTGTTTTCCATGTTGTCCAAGTTGTCATTGAATGACAAGCCTGGTGACAGGATGGTACCCTTCAGCCTGCTGTTATGAAATAGTCTAGTAATAACAAGACAGGTCATGTTATGGCTAGTCACACTTTTTGTTGATGGTTTTGTCATTTCACACCCTGGATGGTGACAGGATGATAACATACCATATAGTTTCAACCTAAACAATTTAGAAATCATTTTGATTCCATTAATAAACAATAGACTATCCATCCATCTGCGATAAAATTAAACCAAAATTGATTAAATACTTTTACTGGATGATGAAACTACATAAGTGAATTAAACTGTAAACTTAATTTAGAAATCAAATAAAACTAATAAACTGGAATAATTTCAGGTAATTTGATTTTATTTGAGGTACTTTTAATTTTTTGAAAAGGTATAAAAGAAAAGTCAAATTAAATTTTATAGTTGAGTTTATTGAGTTTCTTTGAGTTTATTAGTTTATTATTAGTTTATTAAGTTTATTGAGTTGCGTTTCTTCTCAAATATATTGTTTCAAATAGTACCTTGAATAACAGGTATCTGTATCATTATTTTATGTTATTTTCTTTTACAGAATAACCCAAACAAGACTCAGTAAAACAGCCATAAATTCAGATTTTTCTATAGTTTTATTTAGGAATAATCACACATGACATTAACAGGATGAAAGCATAATTTATTAACCCTCTACAAACACAATGTTATCTTAGTCACAGTATCTATTTCAATAAACCATTTAACTGTGCAAGGCCACTTCTTTTAAAAAAAAATGAAAATCATTAAGGCCTGTACTGAAATCTAAAGCTATTGACTTTAACATGTGTATATTGTAAAATGCATCACATCACAATTTTATTCCTTGGACGGTAAAAAAACAGTTTAGCATGCAACAGATACACACAACTGCTCAACATGCTCAATGTTTCCACTAAAAGTAGACAACGCCACCATTTTCACAGTGTGGATATGGAAGATGTTCACAGAGCAAAGCCAATTGTAACCACAGTTAAGCTTCAAGATATGAAATGATAATGATGGACTCTGGTTGCATCTGTCTGCTGCTGTACAGACGGGATGAGTGGATGCTAAGAAACACTTTATAAAAGACATTTAAATGACTGCCAAACTAACTCCAAAGTGCTTGAGTATATCATTTTTCTATTTCATGCCATGAGATGAAGTGTGTGTTGTCATTCTTTTTCTTTTATTTTTGATTGCATGATGATATAAATACATTTAATACTGACTGGTCTGTCTGAACTTCTGCTACTCAACACAAAGTCTACATTCTTATCATTTACAGAGAAGTTGGTTCATTTCTTTTAGCTCATGGTTCTTACTGCATTACTTGGATATAAGAGTATTAAACATGTATATTACTTTAAATAAATTATCTTTTCGACTGGTAGCAGATCTTTACCCTCATTGTTAATTACAATCTTAACATCACCCCTTTGACCGCTTTCAAAAATCTAGTTACATCTCAGTGAAACTTTCCATAATATATACTGTGTCTATGGAAGTATACACTCTATGCAGCCAACAATTAAGTACTACCTTTAAGCGTTACAGCGTGCCTTTGTGGTCTACAGATTCAAGAAGGCCACTTAGCTTAGTTAGCCAGTATGCTAGCCTGTAATGTTTGTATCCATGGTTTTCTGCACAGACTCTTGGTCCTGCATATGTGACCGACTGAATATAGAGCTAAATTGAATAATTAAGATAAGACTGACAAATGTTGTTGTGTAGAACTATGATAATGTAATTATGGTATGACTGACATAACTTCATCAGCTAACTTTCACTTTACCTGTAGCCTGCTGGCTTCAGCCTTTGTCTCATTTCCTGTCTTGCACATGTTTTAGGCCAGAACTTTTATTTTTTGATTTGGACTGTGCATTTAAAATTCTTGCTGTGAAGCACAATCTGACCATGTTTTGGAGCAACACAAACACATTTTGTGGTCAGATCTTTGCATTTTGTTGTTTTTGCTCCCGATTCTCGATTGTGTTACTCTGCTGGTGTTGTTTATACTGGTTTCCAAATTCAGAATATAACTGTAAAAAGGATAAATGACACACAGCTACTGCTAGGCTATGTATAATTCATTTTCGATCCCAACACATTTGCACATTGAACCAGGTGAATAGCACTCTCTAAGTGCTACTTCAGTTAAGTGTGGATTGCATACCAACATTCATTTTATGTCTTGTGAAGGTGTGTTTGTTGGAGGTAGATTTTCTGTTCTTAACATCAGTGTAACCTGACTTTCACTTGGAGGGTATCTTTGGATGGGCTCCAGTAGCTTCTCTCACTCTAAATATATATTTACTCCTGTATTTGTATCATGCATGGGAGTATGAAACATTCAGTCTGTCCTCATCAACCTCTCTGATTCAGAAAATTATAAGACAGCTGATTATGAAGGCAGAAATGAGCAACATTACATTTCTATTGAACATCACTACCAAATAAAGCCAGTAATCCAACATTAAGACATCTAGAGGAAAAAAACTTAGCTGAAATAGACCTTCCAAGTCACCTTCGAGACCTTCTTCCTCATCTGTAGTCAGTCCTGATCTAGTTTACTCATACGTCTTCCATCTTTGGCACCTGCTTTTAATCTTTGCTGGGGTTTTTTTCTTGTTTAGGCTCCACCAGCTAACACCTGCCTGTTGTCACTCCAGTCACAGCTTTTCTTCTCCAGAGCATTCCCAGTCTCTAACTGACACAGATCCTGCATCAGTTTGGATTTGAGGAAGCGCCTGTAGGAGTCCTTTTCCATCAACGTGTAGATCATCTTCTGAGCCTCATCAAAGCAAGACGGGCTGGCCTTCTCAACTTCCTGCTTTGTTTTTTCTCTGGTTGCTGCATCTAAATTTACCTTGAACAGGAGAAGGAAAAACTTTACTGAGACTGAAAATCTGGTGTTTTGGGAGCAACAAGCTTTAAAGGAAACAAAACAAGCTGAACTTTTTCTTCCATTGATGTTCAACAGACTATCGTGGAGCGCAGTCAGAGAACCCCACTGGGTAAAAATTGGAAAGAAAATATGAAACATCAAAAGTGAAAGTTGAAAGGTAGAAAGGTGGTTTTCATCTGAATTAAACCAAAAGGGCGCAGATGAATATTAAGCTAGATGGCTGCATTCATCACTGCTCACCATTCTATGTCCCAAGGGTCAAAACCATCATTAATCACCAGAGTTTGCCTTTTGATCAGGAGGATGACTGGACGGTCATTAGCGGTAATATTTATGTGCATACTCCTAATTAATGTCAAGTATTCACTGCAGGAGAATGTGCAGTTGCATTTATAAAGCTTACATGTGATTCTCACTGTCAAACATGTTTCTAGTTGGGGTTTTTTACAATTTTGGAGTCACTTTTAGGTCATTATGTTACATTTTCCTGCCTCCTTAATGAAAAAATGCTTAGATTTTTGCTTTTGATGTTTTTACCTCACACGGAGCATCTGCCTCCACATAGTGCTGGTAGATGTGCTTGGCTGCGCTAGCCATCTTCGACTGTGGAGTCTTCTTGTAGTCCTTACATGCAATCCAGAAGTCGATGTTTTCTTGGCTGAACTCTGACCTCAGGAAGCTGGTGAATACCACACGACCAGCTTGAAAACAAACAAAAAGGTATTTCTCATTAAATTCCAATGCACTTATAGAACCATTCATGAAGCCAAAGACATGTGATAACACTGATGCAGTTTGTTTCATGATAACCCTAAAAGAGGAAGGGTTTTTTGGGAGATTATGGGATTTCTTGGCGATGAATGAACCAGCTGACCAAACTATTTCAGTTACCATCGTCTTTCATGAATAGATGTTAAAAAAGTGAGCTTTAAACATAAATCAGATGTAGTGATAATGGAAAATGGCTGCTTTCTGCTGGTATTCCAAAGTCTTGACGAAATGCGTTTGAGTAGATTCTGATTGTATGTAAATTGATTCAGAGGAAAAGAGTATTGAATGGTCTCCATTTACTATTGTCTGACATTTTTCATTAATATCTTAACATTGTCTGCACTGAAATAATATCGGATGGATGAACAGGAAGTGTTGACCCAGGCTTGTGTTCTGTCATCCAGATATCTGTTGGCTATCCCGGAGGCTAAATCGTCTGATGACAGACTGTTTTCTTTAGCTAATGATGGAGCACAGAACTAATGGATCTGAGCTTTTACAAGAACTTGTATGTTGATGTCAGACACAGCTGCACTGGTCCAAAGTCCTGCAGATGGCTGAGACCATTCAGACTGCTGGGAGATGAAGACATGACGATGCTAGAGGTTAGTGGAGGAGTTCATGGAACGCAGCAGGTCAGTCCTCGGATAGTTCCCGCAAGGCCATTGCTCCGGTTTTTTATCCGCACACACTCGCAGTGTGAATCTCAGAGGACTCGCTCACATTCGTACACACACACACAGAAACATATACAGCGCACGGGTCACAGCGCCCTGAGGGACCACTCTGTGGTGCCTTGTGACACGTAGCAAAAAACCAGAGCATGAGAATGATTTGAGGAGTGAACGTGTGTGTGGGTTAAATTTACACACACACACACTCTTGATGGTCAAAAGCTTATTGGTTTCCATTCGTGAGGAATGTGTAGGTCCTTGTCTTCTCTGATAACATTCCCATGATCGCAGTGCCACTGTCACATGAGAATACTCATTTAGGAGTTTCTCATTTATAATTGGATTTGAATATTTATTTTTTATTTTGTTTTATCGGTGTTGAAGAATAGAAAAAACGTACTGTCACTGCTGATGACATGGCTGAAAGACTCCTTCCATTTCTCCACCTCAGCTGCATCAGGCACCCTGAAATGAAAATGAGAAAATGTTTAACATGGATGCACTGATCTGAATGGCTTTAACACAATACAGCATGTAGCCTATCCTTAATTTAGCGTTATTCTGTATTTCCTGAGGTTAAATGGGGAACAAATATTACACAATCATGGTACATCTTTAAATAAGAAGCAAAAACCATCAATTTGCTTTGTGCTATCAAACCTAAACACAAACTTTGTAATATAACAAACATAAAATGTTTTTTTTTCTGGCTCAATATTTGAACTGCTTATCTAGACCCGATCTGCAACGTTTCACTGATTAAACATTTATGAAGAAGTCATTCTTTATTATGTCATTTAAATTGTAAAGTGTAATGCATAATAATCCGTCCTTAAAGATTTAATGACCTTGGAAGCAACAGTGGAACATGAGAAGAATGATGTCAACACCTAGCGAGGATACCTGCATTCTGCAGGCGACTATACAGTATGATGTCATTAAAAGGATATGTTACTAAAAAAAAGGGTCAATGTCATCCCCTTTTTATAAACATGTGAGCACATTCTGCAGTACCAGGTCCAAATCTCGCCTCTCCAGCCAAAATGTTCGTTTGCGTTTCATAATAATAAAAATTATAATAATGAAGTCTTAATCTTTTTAGTCCTTGTTATTAAAGCGAAAGGACATATGAGATATTTTCAGAGCAAAACAAAACATGCGCACATGAGCGAGCAAAACATCAGGCAGGAAATCGATTTAGCATTCAATAAAATAGCTTTCTAACTAGGTGCGTCAAGGCAAGCGCTGCTGTTACACGAGGCATGTTAACTGCTCGCCATCTCCTCATCTGTGTAAACAGCAACCTCCAATGACTTAGTCACATCAATATTGAAGGTATAGACGAGATTTTAACACTGGGACACAATCCTAGCAGACAAGCTGGCAGGATTAAAGACAAAGCAGATGATTCATTTTTATTGTAAAGCAGTTCCTGACTGAAAAAAACTGACTAAATTTGTTTGGCCAATAACAGATAAATGCTGCATAAACTGAACATTGTCAATCTGAGGGGAGTGTTGTAGTTAATTATTTGTTGTTAATAAATGGGACCATAAGATTTAGATTGAAAAAAACCTTAAGTTTGAATTTAGAATAGATGCATACACATTTCAAACAGAGAGAAAGGGAGGAGTCCTTCTGACCTCTTTGCAACAGCAGTGGCAGTTTTCTCTTTTATATCCCTCTGCTCCGCTGCATGGGGTTCAGGTTTCTGGAGTAAGAAGCTTATTTTATGCTTGATGTCTTTGGCACTGTGAAGAAACCGGATATCATAAGATCTCATTTGTTTGCATTGATAATATCTAAACAAAGCTTTGCACGTTTGAAGATCTGCTTAGTGTAAACAAGAGCTTATCAGATTGACATCTGGTTCCTCTTACTCTGTATCTACTTGTTGCTTGTTAATTACAGACTTGAAATAGAAATTTCTTAATTAAGATCTGGTTCTATTCTAAACATCCAGCATGAACGAAAAGAACAAAAGCCAAACAAAAAACAGCACTTTCAATCAGTTAAAGCTCACTTCTCTTTATTTGTTGTTTAAAACTATGGGCTTACCTTTTCAAGCAGGTTGCAGAGAGTGTTGTAAGTCCTTTACACATGGTCGGATATTTAAGAATCCAAAGTCAATGTTGTCGTTGTGAATGACAGCAGGGAGGCAACTGTGCAGTTGAGAGCAGCAGAGTTTTTATACCAGAGTCCTCCACTGTGAGACAGCAGGCTTTGCTTATCTCCACCCCCAGCAGTGATTTATTCCAACAAATTACCCAGAGAGAAAATCGTCCAATCACATCAGGCAGAGAGAGGGAGAGACAGAGGAGAGAGGCGAGGAGGAGGCGGGAGAAATTTATGGGATCATGTGTAACCTAAACAAAAGGTGTTTTCCTGGGAGCGAGTTGATTCAGGCATTTGAGGAACTTGTGAAGTCAACCTTGTGTGGAAAAAAACCAGCAGAAGAAAAGATTCATACGGTCACAGATCTGTGGTAATAATGCATACAAAGGGGTTGTCACACCATTAGTAGGGGTTCCACTTTCATTTCAGGTCACAGTAAAGTCTACAAGGCTTTTATTTTTTTGTCTCAATGACATTCTTTGTGCCTGACTTTCACACTCTTAATCAGGAATGTTTTTCCTTGTTTATTATTTTAATCTTATTATTTTTTAATTGCTTTGCAAATAGAAATATATGGAGGCGGGAGTCATTGCGCTTTCTTGTTTTGCACTTTTGCACCACCACAACTCTGCTGGTGACGGACGATTTTCCCGGGGACTGTAGGCTACAGGAATTTATGGCTGAATCAGATTTGTTACCTTTCTGTGAGAAGCGACTGGCGCGATGTCACACGTACTGCCCAATGTCATCAGTAAATTAGCGGGTTGACACAGGTCGACAAGCCCTTCCCACTGCCACCAAAAGCCAATTGTACACGGTTTTAGGCATTTTTTTGGCCGGTGGAAAGGGGTAAAAGGCTCGCTGACCCTCGTCGACCTGCGTAAAACTACTCGGCAAGCAACATGGGTTAAAATTGCCTTTAAACTGCTTGGCTCTGATTGGCATGCGGGGGAACGCCAGACCCCGTTTGACCCACTAATTTACGTGATGACGTTGGGCAGTACATGTCCACAACATGACATCGTGCCAGTTGCTTCTCACATAAAGGTAACAAAACATCTCTGCTTTGGCCACAAAGTGACGTAGTCTACATTCTGTGGGAAAATCGCCTGTCACCCGCTGAGTTGTGGACGGAAAAAAGTGCAAAACAATAAAGCAAATTGAATTCCTGCCTGACTTGCTCTCTATTATTTACTTTATTTTAAACAAAACTTTAACTTAAAAGTCACAAGTCAGAAAAATGGCAACCATTATTGTCTTGCCTAGATTAGATTGCCTAGTGCGCTGAATGACATCATTTATGTGAACACACCAACGTGATTGCATCACCAGACTCGCAGCTCAGGAACAGAGGCAATGCAGCTGCAACCCCTCTTTGAAAAACCCGTGTGGACCCGCTAATTTTATTGGGAAAGCGGCTCTAGAGAATATTTTGAGTGAGCACTTCACCTATCATGCATGTCTTTGTGCTGTGATGGGAAACCAGAGTACCTGGAGAGGAACCACAGATACACGGAGAGAACATGCAAACTTCCCACAGAGAAGGCACTTTTCAGACCCCTCCCCAGCTCCAAACAGTAATCACTCCCAGTTCAACCCCCCCCCGAGGCGCAAATTAGCAACTTTCCTTCTGAGAAGCTGCAGTGCTAAACACCACACCGCTGTGTAACGCTGTAAATTAATAAAATATAAATGAGCAGATTTATAAGTAAATAAATGTTACAAGTAATTTATAGCAAATTTGTCAGGCATCAATGGGTTAATTTTGCATATCAGGTAAAGACAAAAGTGACGTTAAAGGATGAAATGGTTGAATCAAAGATGAAATTAATGTCAGGATTTTGTTTTGGTCAAGAAACTTAATTCATCGAGAAAGTCATAAAATATATAACTGTTTTATTAAGAATATTTCTATAAACGATTAAAGGAAAGGTCATCTACAGTCTGGTAGTGTTTAATGTTGCATCTTTGATTACCCTGAAAAAAAAGTTGATCACAGTCTGGAGAAGAAAACAGCATAATCACAAAGACTTCAAATGCACTATTAACTTCTGAGGCCGGCGACATTAAGGAAGCAAAAACCCTAAATGCATCTCTGACCAGACGGCAGCGTCTACTGACTGTTTTATTCCAGCATGCAATTGTCTGAAACAAAAGAGAAAAATTCCCGTGCTAAGCTAAGCTAAAAACATCATGAGGCTGAGAAGAGTTTGGAAAGCTGTTTGTCGGTCGGTGTTAAGAGTTTTGATCCTTTCAGTTAAGAGCCCATTTTGCTAGAAATAATGAAAATCCCTCGAATGAAAGTGTGTCCGGATATGAGACTTGGACATGTGCTGAAATGATCTTGGATAAACACAATGAAGTAGCAGCAGATTGTGTAACAACAGCTTTTATTAATCTGATCCTTTTCTATATTTTGTAAAGAGAGGTAATCCAAATTTCCAGACTTCCAGATGGCCGTACTCTTGTGAATCTCTGGCTCTGGTAAGTCCTTTAGCAGAACATCTTCCACTTTGAATCACTAAACATTTCTGACCTCAACACCTTTCAAATCAGAACTGCTCTTCATCCTTGAAACCACGCAAACAGCCTGAAGTGATTATTTGAGGATGTTGTGAGGCTGTTTGTTTTCTCTGAATACTGTGAGTGGACATTGTCTAAAGGAGAGTGGTAAGCTTAATTAAAAAGAGCTGCATCTGAAGCTGTAAACTAAAATGTGATATTGGAAAAAGTGAGCTTTGAGGAGCAGCACATCATTCCGGACATAAAATTATTGGCAGGTTTTCCACACAGCAGCAATCAGATTGCATAGATCAACCAGTCTTCTTTCCCCCGGATTGATTTGTTATGTTGTGGTCTTGAGTAACACAAAATTATTCCCCATACATCCTTTCATGTAACACTGAGACTTCATATCATTTTTATATAATGCAATTAAGCCTTATTCAGAGCACACATTCACAAAAACAGCAACTTCAGGATGCTTTATATTTTTAAGAAAAACACGATAACACTTCACAGGAACAATAGAAACAAGTGAAATAAATTAACATTTGTTCAGAAACAGCAAAATAATGATAATGATAAATAATACTTCAAGGTTTGCAGAATCTCGATTTTTGGAGGTCTTTTAATTTCCATGGACTGGTCAAAGCCAACTGATACCATCTGAGGCATCCTGACATGACACTTGTTGCTTCTACATGTGTATTTATTACTGCTCTGTTTAAACCTGCCTAAACAAGTTTGTCCTGATGTTGAAGTAGACACACTTTGCTGGGCATTGGGTGGCTGCTGATCCTGCAGTGGGCTGGCTTGGATTCATGCTCATGGATTATGGACCTTAAAGGGATATTGTGTAACTTTTGGCCACTAGTACCACCAGTAACTTCCCACAGGCCACACGGCACTGCTTTAAAATGAAACTGTTCCATCCTGGAATCGTTTGACCACCTGATAGCAAAGTAATTTTTACTAGTGTAGGGATGTGACTGAGTGCTTCTAGTTATTTATGATCCATTTATTATCTCCTGGTTGTCAGCATTGGCCTGTAGTTTATGAGATATTATAACGTATGAAAACCATTTCTGAAGAGGGCAGCCCCCTCGGAGCGCTAACACTCATAAAACGCTGTATCATCAATGTAAATCAAAGAAATCATCCATCATTACTCACATTAGGCTGATGTTTGGGCCCGAAGTTACACAGTATCCCTTTAACAATAGCCCAAGTAAAGAAGGATGGTCAAACGAGATTCCCCTTGGCAGAGCTAATTCAATCCGAGCAACACAGTCATCATTCTGCCTGTTGTAATAGAACAGGTTTTAAAAGGGAAGAAAAAGTACTCAAACTTGATCAAAAAATGACCTGTTTCTTTCGTTGGTATATTATTGCAGCAGCCTATGATGCATTTCATAGTACATTTCATAGTTCGTAACGGAGTTTTCTTATTCTCATTATTTGGCAGTTGAGGTGTGTATTGGCTGTAATTTGATGTACCGTCCTCAGTTACCTCTTTGTAAAGTCCAGGGGGACAGTGTCACCTCTCAGGAGCAGCAGATTGCTTTGATCAGCTTCCTCATCTTGACCTGAAAGGACAAACCTATTCGACATCTGCAGCCTTGCTCCCAGGCAATAAATAAATGAGATTAAGTGATAAGCGAGCAGATGTAAGTTCAAAGTCTGATAAACGCATGACGGTAACCATCGCCTCCTTCTCTCCTCTCCTTCTCCCTCTTCTGGCGCCTGCTTTTGTACATGACCTCATGTAGAAATTGTTAGCCTTGCTCCACTCTCCCAGTTTATCTGATGCCTAAAAGCAGCTTGAATCCTTGTCTTTAAGTGATCTAAGTGCAGCTCAAGGAGAGAGGCACCTTTCTAATTTACAGCCAACATTTGTAACCATTTAAAGCATGGAGAACGGCCAAGTGTTCTCTCTGAAGGAAACACGATTTCTAACAGTGTCGCCAACTTTTGTAAAATTGACTCAAGGTGAGCAATGATCTGTTGTTTGTGTTTTCGGTAGTGGTCTTCAGCTGGCTCTGATTAACATTTCTGTACAGTGTGTTCTGTACTCCCAGCAATAGAAGATAGCTTTACTTATGTCATGCACCAACCTCAACAAGTTAGTTATCCGTGTAGATTTGTAAATGTTCTACAGATCATTCTGTAGAAACCAAGTTGGTTCCAACATGAAAGACTGAGAAATTATATTAGTTAAGAAAATGAATTTAAAAAGATGGCATTGGCTCTTTTTTTTCAGGACTACTTCTGTGATAATGTGACTGGAAGACACTTTCAGGGCTTCTCCTTTGTGTGTGTGTGTGTGTGTGTGTGTGTGTGTGTGTGTGTGTGTGTGTGTGTGTGTGTGTGTGTGTCTGAAACATGTTAAAAGGATCATTTAAGCCATTTCTTCTCTCAACCAGGAGGGTGAATGATGTTGACTTACCGGTCAGTCTAATTATTTTCCCATCATCTTACCATCACCAAGCAACTGCGAGGGTGTGACATATCCCCTGTTGCACACGGCTGCTGAGTAAAAAAAATATTAACATATTCCAGCCTTTTTGGCACCAGATAAGTGGGATTTGATTTGATGAACTGGGACTGTATTATTTTTATTTTATTTTTTTCATCCTAATGGTTGGCTTTCTGAAACAGTGATGGTGAGTTGCATAAAAGAGGTCTGTTTGGTTTCTGTCAACATGTAGTTGATTATGAATTTTGCCTCACAGCCTCCTGCTGCTAACCAGCGCTGATCCAGACAGCAGGATGTAATTACAGCACCAGAGGCCAGGCTTACACAGCAGCAAGGTGATGATGGCTCTGTGTGTTTGTCCAACACACACACACACACACACACACAACCACGCAGGTGTCACAGGAACATGCAATGGAAACAATGTAACAATGTAGTTTTCACTCCTATTTCACTTGCAGAGATAAAGCATGAAACCTTAAAAAAATGGAATGAAAAAAAGCCAAAATTCATAAAGAGGCATTCAAAATAAAGTTAAAATAATCAGATTTATATTGAATATTAAACTGATATGATTCATAATAGGTCCTTGGTGTTCTTAAAATCTTCATATTTTATAGAAACTATGTGAAAAATAAAACAATTCGTTTTGACTTGCTGTCTGCAATAATACCACTTACCTTATTTAGTACAAGAGTGAAATTTATTTACTCAACAGGCCTGTTGTTACTTCATATTTCTGCAGTTTTAGCTGTTTGGAGATGAAACTGTGTTGATTGGAGAAATCACATAAAATATGAAGGGTTCATTTGTCGAATCCCTGAGAGCAAGAAAGTTTAATAATGGTGCTAAAATGTTAATTTCATCCATTTTCTACCCATTAATCCCTACTATAGAGGCACTATTGAACTTTGTAGGTTTTCTCAGTGAGCGCCACTATTGAAGATTCGTTGGGCATCCATCTTGCAACATCTGTAACCAGAACTTTCTCCAGCCAGAAAAAGTTTGCTTATTTCTCACTCTTTTTTTTTAAATCTCTTTCTTTATTTTGCATTTGTACAGGTTTAACTCACTGAGACTCAGTGTCTCATTTCCAAGAGTGACCTGTCCAAAAATACATCCAAGTAATTACAAACAGTACAGAAACATACCTAAGGGCCTTTTCACATGGTGTGCTCGGGCACGTTTGACCACAAATTTTGTCCATGTGAATGCAAACAGGCCGGGCCCGGGCGTGGCACGGGTGGCCCAGATTAGGAGGTAGTCCAGGACCCGGGCTATCCATAGTGGAGAAGAAATTACTAAGTAACAAGACGAGTTCGCTTTGTCATCGATATACTGAGCTGAAGACATAAGGCTTTGTTGCTTCCTCGGTTGTTAGCTTTCAGCCAAGTTTCCTCAACACTGCCACCTAGTGTTCTGGCGCCAACATTACCAAGCGTGCCCGAGCCTGGTTCAAGCACTGGCATGTGAACACATCTCAGGAGTGATCGACCCGGGACCCGGCACGGGCCCAAGCACGCCATGTGAAAAGGCCCTAAATCATTCTCTTCCTCTCTTCTTCCAATAATGTTTTATGTATTTCGCATGAATCAAGAAAACGTAGCCATAACACGATGCTCCAGGCTGGAACACATTGTTGTGAAGTGTGTCTCGGCCTCTGGATGCTTCTGGACAACAACAGCTTGAGGACCATAATATCACTGTGCCATCAAAACCAGTTAAACACAAAGTTACATGTTGCTAAATATGTAGTCACTTTCTTGGCAAATTTCTATGAAATTATGAAAACAAGTTAACATGTAACCTTCACCCTTAATGCTTTCAAACACCCAATCATTACAGTTATACAGTCAGAGTTCCCAAACATCTTAAGTGCAATCATACCAGTTTTCTTTATTTTTCATTTTTTTATTGTAGACATCAGAAATGGTTAAGATAGTTATATTTAACAGAATTGGTATTGAATCTGAAATATTGTCAATTTTGGAAGACAATCCCTTCTGAATATCTACAGTCACATTTTTTTGTCCTTTGTCTATTCAGAGGACCAAGGACCAAGTCAGATTCCACTTGCATCATTGGAGAAGGTGGAGATGGGGGAGGGATATGATTGGCTTGGCATTCTGAACTGTATTTGCAACACTGATAGTGTCTGAGAAAAGGGACAAAGCAAGATTCTACCTCTGGAGAAGGCTATGTTTGCAGAATGTTGTTCTAATATAAAATCTGGAGAGTTTCTTCAGACAAACTGATGATGAAGGTTGGATCTGTTCACAGTCCTTCCAGACCTTTGGAGATGAATCTGCAAAGAAAAAAGTTGCAAAAGCTACGCTGCTAAAATACCACACTTCGGATGCATAAGTCCGACTTTCAGTCAGAGGCTTCTTCAACTCTTCTGCAAAAAAACAAACAATCACAAGTTTATTTATGCCCACATAACTTTACTTATTAAATAGGGACATTTACCGATGACCGGAGAAAATATTAACTTGTTCTATTCTGATATTCCTTTTAAAAAAGCCCTTTGCTCATACAAGGAAACATGTAACTGATTTCTGTTTTCTGTCCAGTGCTTCCCTCTATTCTTTCTCCCATTTCCTGAACACATTGGCCATAGACGCTGATTTCGTAATGGAGACTTGCAGCCGGTTGTGTTTCCAAAGCAAATTACCTTATCCTGAGAGTATGTTTTGGCCAAAACACATGAACTAAATGGGATTATCAACACTGGAAGTTATTTTAGGTAACACGTTGGTAGGAAAACTATACAGGCATAAATGTAGTATTTTTAATAGGTTGTGTGGCAGAGCAAATTTACCATTCCATTAATGGCTCCAAAGGGCAACAGCAGTCAAGGCAGCATCGGGACGCTGAATATGGACCCCTTATAAAACACAGCAGGTGACAGGTAATGGCCTCAGTAAAGTGGCTCAACCTTATAAATTATCCCACTCAGCCCTTTCCTCAACTCCACATCAGAGGCTGCAGGACCGGGCTTCATTCTCATCGGTTTGATAAAAGACAGTTATCAAAGGCTAACTGCACATTTATCAAAACCAGCATTTGTCATGTGGATTGATATTCAAAACAAAAGGTAAATCTCAACAGAGCTGAAATATTTGTTCCTTAACTTAATCACTGTACTTTTATTTATTTTTTTTATTTTCTTTGAAAAGTGTGTGTGAAGAATATGATGCTTTGATGCCAGTTTTCTCACATTTGTGAGCCAGAAGGAAGGTGTGCACCTTTCAGTCCCCCCTGCCTCAGGATGACACCTCTAACAACACATAATGGTCAATTCATCTATAATTTTTGCCTTTTTGTTTTGTCTTTCTACCTCACACTTCTCTATGAGGTGCAAAAATGTCCAAAAAGTGCAAAGTACTGCACTCACCTCTGAAGAAGCAAACCAAAATTTAATCGGATGCACTGACTTTTGAGTTTTGTGACTATAAGCCAGGTGCTGGGGCCGGCCAACCTGTTGACAGGCCAGAAAATGGATTGTATTTGCAAGGTAGTATTGCACTGCATCAAATGTAATTTGTTTTGTTGTTTCAATCCTCTAAAAGATGTTTTTATATAAAAAATATCATCTTCCAAATCACAGCTAGAGCATCTAACACACGCCGATTAAAGTACCAGTAAGCGCTTTACTCTCATAGCACGGTGAGCATCAACAAACAGCTGGCATGATGTCCTGAGATAATCAGGCTAGTTTATCATTTTGGGCTGAACTGAGGACAGCAGGAGTTAGTGGGTTGCCAGCTGTCCTGCTGACAGGTAAAATGGATCAAATTTTTCTCTTTAACCAGCAAATATCTCAGTTTCAGCATCTGTATGTGAGACATTAATGTAGATCTTTATTTATTAAAACAAACAATGAACACGTTTTTAGCAGCTCTTCAATTGGGAAATGGGCAATGCAAATTGCACATTAAATTATTAAAATCCTGCAAGTCAATAAGGTCAGAGGTGGTGGGCTGATTTGTGCTTGCAGCTATGTTTGTTTTTTGGCTCTGTAGTTGATTGCTCTGTGGAGAGGAGGGGAGCAGGTTAGGATGAACGGCCTTCAGCATCTGCCTCAGATCCCTCCAGTTCTGTTGAGTGCAGCTGCTACGCCATATGGTGCTGCATAGGCTAGCAGGTTCCCAGTGGACATTTGATAGAAGTTGTTAAATTTGGCAAAACTACTTCTACTTTCTAAGCATTTCCTTCTTTCTGCTTTTTCAGCATCAACTCAAAGGACTTTAGAGATTTAATCTTTTGAATTTCCCAAGTTCATACTCGCCTGTTTAGTCTCAATCATGATGCTGAGGTTGATGCCGCATAAACGCCAGTCCAACGAATGACAGACATCCTTTCTGTTGGCTGTTTTGGTGTTGTTTGGTGTCTTTGGCTGATTGAAGACTGGTCATAAATGAAAGGTCAGCAATCATGTGTGAAGCATATAGACCGAAGCTAAGGATCATCAGCCTCAGGTTAAAGATACTTTAACCAGAAAATCTTTGTAAAGGCAATTAGCTTTATGCACAACTCAACTACTTCCTGAACTTAAGCCAGCTGCTTTGTGTCCTGTCTTTCATTACTGGATGAACTGATTAATCCAGGTGTGTCTGGCAATTAATTAACTGAGGTCAGACACACCTGGAATAATCAGTTCGTCCAGTAATTAAAGACAGGGCACAAAGCAGCTGGCTTAAGTTCAGGAAGTAGTTAAGTTGTGCATAATGCCCATTCACAACAAATTCATATCAAGGCACATACAGACAAATCAAGCCAATTTGCTGTTATTCAATTAAAACAAATCCACATTAATTTATAAAAACTATATTCATAAAAAACTAACTGCCTAGGTACAAACTGCATTGAATCTAGTCTTCAATTGTATTCCCATTCCTGATTATTCAAGGAGCAGTGCAGCTGTGCATAGCAATTATGTGCATCTTTAAAGCATCTCTACATGACTTTCTGGATATAAAAGTCTGTGCATCTAACTTTATTGGATTGCACACTAACACTCATTCATCATAGCCATCACTGCCCTGCAGCATCCCAAGGCTTCCTTTTGTTTTTTCTAGGCTGGACACATTGCAGCTTTCCTTAGTTTTACAGTAACGTGTCGCATGTCTGTAACTCTATCAGCACAACCACACATTCACTGTTTTGAATGCACAGCATGGCTGATTCAGCACATAAATGCAATAGCACATTTTCAGAGGACGTGAGGAAAATGGAGTGAAAGTGACTCTTAAAGTAAGTCTTAATAGTCTTCAGTTGGGGGCGCTAAAGTCTGCCATACTGTAGTTTAGTAGTATGACTTTAAAGTAAAAATGAGTTGAGTTATTGAAAATAGGGTGGAGTTCATCCAAAGCACATGAAAGCACATGACTTCTGAGTTATTTGAATCATTTCACCTGAGACCAAACAATGACTTTACACTTCGTCATTTTCAATCAAAAGCCTGGTCCTAGAAGTAAAAAGGGTAAAAAGGGGTTTGACTAATAAATTTAACAGTTATTCTTCTACTGCCTCAAGTTTAGATATCTTGAATTCCACAGCTAGTTCTGGTGTTTCTGCACTCCCATGTATAAAGTTTTATTTACTTTAATTTATCCCACTTTATGGCATTTGATGATCTTTGAGTGTTGAGTGGAAACTTGGACTGTTTCCCCAGCCCATCCACACCAGGTAAGGTACAAAATTCTACTGAAAAAGACAGCCAGAACTAATAAAACTGAACAGATGATTGCTGCCGTGATGATTTAAACACTGGCTGCGTCAAGTTGAAAAGGATTACGTCATGCACTCTCGGCTGTAACAAGAAGCATATCGAACCCAAACAGTGGAGTGGACTTTTCCGGTCTCAGCTAGATGGCCCGTATCACAGAACACAGCGGTAGTATATAAGGCTGCAGCAGTGATTGTTTACAGGCCTTGCTAGTAAGTCACTCGTGTCCGGCCATAATGAGCAATGATGAGGCTACGTGAGATGCAGCATGCAGGTTCAGTTATCTTAAACGCTGTTGCCAGATGGTCCCCTGTTCAAAGCTTTAATCTCACATGGTGGCAGTCTGATGACAGATGAGTCACTGGGATGTGTGTTTGTGAGCATACTATATCTGTGTCAGTTTTAAGTGCTTGGTGCTTTGCATAAATGGGGAAGTTTGCCACAGAATTGCCTGCCAACATTTTTTTTTCTTTTGGTAATTGTACATCTTTTTGAAGATTTAGTGCACCAGAGATTGTTTTGTCTCCTTGTCAACAAGTTTAGTACGCTTGGTTAGTGGGAGATGCTTTCAAAATGTGATAAATGATGGAACAACCTTCAAGGTTACACTTTTTCTTTAAAAGCTTAAAATTATTTTTTTTATTGCTAACCCATGAAAGTCCAAACAACTGCTGATTCAGAGGACTGTATATTAAGGTAGTGCAATAGTGATCAAGAGTTTTTAAGGCACAGCCATTTATCATCTGGTTTTCCTGCATGGATAACCACTCAACTGCTCTTTATTGCAATTATCCTTCTTCAGTTACAAGTGACAAGCCATCTGTTGTAATAGGAAAGAACACTGTCACTATACATCATCTTGCAGTGCTCATTTGTCATCAAGTGGACCACATAATGATGCTGGACAGACAGATTTGATACGATTACCCAGCTTTTACAAGGGGGACTCTATGTACATGCATTGTTCAAATATGCACAAATTGTACGTTACATGCTCTGGTTGCATGTGCTGCTTTGCTAACAGATGACTTCATTTTATTTTCTAATTCTAAAAAACTAAATAGATAATCATGTAGTGTGTGAGAAAATCAAAAGTCACTGACATTTCTGCCCTGATTTGTCAGAGGTTTGCACCAGTTTGATAACAGGCGCAAAAACAGTCTGCAGCTGGTTACTACTACTACTACTACTGTACTGTACATAGCACCGCAAGGCATTTACTATTCCTTGTGGAAACTAGATTATGCCTCAGTTCCATACCGAATGCTCCATACCGAAAAATCTGAATGTAGATATTTATACCTTTGCACCTTTAGGGTTAGGGTCCTGACTTTTGATGACGGGTCGTGAACTAAAACGTCACTACTTTCACAAACTAAGTTAAATGGGTTGTAGCCCAGAAGTATCACAGCAATACAAAATGTCTTCATCAACAAAAACGGGCAGCAAAAACAGGAACACACTGCATAAACAAACTGCAACAATAAAACGTTACATTAATTTAAAACCAACTCACTACTGCCCCCTAGAGGCCTGGAGCACTTCTGTTGTGTGAGTGAAGATGCATCATTATTTTCTTGCAGTTGCTTTTTTTCTAGGGTCAATATACAGTGTTCTGAGGGGGCTGCCCTATTCAGAAACCAGACATTGTAACTTCACCTTAACAGATCCACCACTCCCTAAACCTAATGCGGGTTTTCATGCAATAAATATTTTTCGTATAATTCATCTAAATATGGGTTAAGTAGCAGAATGATTAGTAACTGGCTGGTTTAGTTTTATGGTTTTCATTCGTTTAAGTATCCAATAAGCTACAGGCTAATGCTGATGTTTCCATAACAACCACGAAATAAATGGATCATATATAACTAGAAGCACCCAGTCACAGGGCTCAATCCTTCAGTTGTGAACCACCCTTTGAAAAATCCTGAATCCAAATTATTTCACTATCAGCTGGTAAAAGTAGTCTGTAAACATGATTCCAAAACGTGGATGGGAACTTGTTACTGTATAGGTTCAGCCCCCCTGGTGGCCAAGAGTTGCACAGGATCCCTTTCATGCAGTATTTTCTTTTTGTAGATGTTTTTTCATTATTGCTGCATTTCCTTTTTGCATTTTTTTTTGTTCATGTAGATTTATTATTTAAGTAGTTTTTTTGTTTAGAGTGTTCAGAGTGTGTTCCTGCTGTTGCAGCGCATTTTTACCACTCATGGGCCTCCGTAGAAATGCCCAGTATTTCAGTGAGAAGGGACGAAGCTTGTTTGGATTAGAGCAAAACAGCTTCAAGAAAGTAAACCAGACCAGTAGACTTGAGTCTACACTGGATCTCAGCGCACACGTTTTGCCACAGTAAGAATGGATTATGGTAATTTTCTGTTTTTATTTGGCCCTTTAACAAAATGAAAAATGTATACATTATATTATATATTATATTTACTTCTTATTACTATGTGATATGTTGAAATTACCACAGTGCATTATTGTTTTATTATTTTATCCACCGGGGGGCATAGGTTAAGGATCAGATTTTGTCCAACAGTGTTTTGAGCAAAGTTTTTACATTATGCAATGCAAAAGGTGTCAAACTGTATGAATCTGATATTATACATTTGGCATTATAGGGTTAAGGTTACCAACTTTTTTGTAAGACCAAGCATCCTGACATGATAGCAGTTTCATGAAAGAGACCCTGGTCTCCACGATAAGAGCTTTTTTTTCACCTCCAATAATCAAAGACAGCTTCCAGTTTCAAAGCAATGCTTGTTTCTTTTGAATTTCCTCCACTAGCCTAGAGAAATAAAATTGCATATCTTTAAAGTTAAATTTGTGGTGGATTAGATGTTACTGCACTGGCTCAGGAAGACCTCTGAACCATCATTATAGTGTAGAAAACATGATCCCCATGCAAAGAAAAAATATATAAATAAGAAATGAATTGATGGCGCCTTTGCTGAGTCTGTGTTCATTTTAGACTGAAGCAAAGTGGACTGATGGATCAAAATATCAAATCCTCCAGCCTATAGGGGAGGGACCTTTTGGATTCTAGTAGGTTCAGAATCCAGCAACTGTAGCAGGATGGTGGTGTACACGTGCACATGAAGTGGTACCTTGTATATCTGAGAAGTTACAAATAAAAATTACAACCCAAATTCTTTTCTGTTCAGTATCAGGAATACTTAACGGGAAGGTTCTTGTAATAGCACTCTACTGGAGATAATAAGAGCTATTACTAGGCTATTTGTTTTAAATTGGCTTGTATGAATACTGACCAATAACTGATTGGCCCAAACAGATTACAAATTGCCTTGAGATGATGTCGTCAATTGGCGCTATCCAAATAAAGCTGAATTGAACACTTATTACAGGATAAAATCTCAGGGGTACCACCATCACTTATAGGGAGATAAAATGTATGCTTATCATTAATTTTCACACAGAACGTTTTATGTTTATGTGTTGTCCTTTTTAAGTTTTGAAATATTAAGTTTCATTGAATTACTCGTGATTATATGCTCCTTCTATCTGCACATCTATCAAAGGACTAAAGGAAGGACCTGTGTTTCTGACCCAATGATTGCAATGTAAGGTTAAGGAGCATAAAGCAGGTCCTGTAACTTGAAAACAAATGTCTACTGTTGAATATCACATTTGTGGTCATATCATGCAAACTCTGACTAGTCCATTCAAAGCCAGATTTACCACAGAACCCTCCAGAGACTAACTTGTAAGTCTAAAAGTCTGCAGACGGCATGTTATTGTTTTAAAGTGACATGAGATCAAGAGACAGCCATGTTGTAACCACAGGCCACAGCTGCTGTACTGGGACATGGTCTGTGTAATAACAAAACACTGAGGCTTCAAATGACAGGGAGAAAAAAGGGAAGCTCTGTTTATTATGGTATTGTCAAAGCACATATGGTTTATGAGCATCCAACAGGTTTTTTTTATATCAGTGATTACCTGTCAGGCCTTGTATTTCTGCTTTTCTCTGCAACATATCAGAGATAAATAACACTGAAGGAAGATCCTGCAGGAAAGTAAACAGTCTGTGGTTCAATGTGGCTGTACAGATGTTGTTTTAAGCATATATTTACTTTATATTTGTGTCTCATCATGAACTGCCTACCAACAAAGGAGGCAGAAACAACCAAAGTAAAACAAAGTTGGCCATTTTTTGAAAAGTAAACTTGCGATTTGTATTGAAAGTACAAAGTAAACATGCCAGAATAGACTTTTTAAATAAGATATAAAACTATGTAAGAAAGGAAAAAAACTAATTTTCTTCCCCTTTGCCAGTTCCACTGAAATCCTGACCTTTTAATGCTGGGTTGATCAGTTTATCACAAGTTATCCAAGTGTTTATAATGTGGCTTTTGCCCATTAATCATCTTGACTGAGAAGGTGATTGATACCAGAGTGACCCACTCAGGAAAATCAATGTCACCAGAGTTTTCTTTCTTTGTGCATAGAGTGACATTTTTGTCAAGGAAATTGCAGTTAAAGTGTCCTTTCTCTCAGCATGAATATGTGTGCATGAGTAGGTGAGTGTGTGTCCATTTGCAGCCAATTAAATTGTCACAGAGTCCTCCATTAGCCTGTCACATGATGTGTTATTTGGGGCAATAGGTGTCAGTCATGATGTTGGCTCTCTTTGTAATGGAAAAAAACATTGCATGGTTTTCCCTGCTCTAAACTGTTTCGCCATCATATTTAAAGACAGAAGCAATTTAGACAACAGCGTGGATTTAATGTGTTTATTACAGATTAAAAATGAGACGTAATTATTACTTGCTTTCCCAGAATCTGTTATTTATTTCAGAATGTGGGGAAAATAACTTGTTTTGAAGTCAGAAGGTGAATTTTGAGCCCATATACGTTACTTTGGTTGTTTTTTATCAGCTACTGACTACATTGTACAGTTTTCTTATTCATAGTCATATAGAATCACCTTGGTAGTGTTAGATTTATGGGCTGAAACTTCTTTCTTCTTCCAATGTTTGTATATAAAGCACATGTACAATAGTACATGAAATGCGCTATACAAATAAACATTCCTTTTCTAAAGAAAATACACAAATATTGTGTCTAAAGATTATTAAGTACATCTTAAGTTAGTCTTGAAGGTGGACACAGGATCATGCATTTCCTGATGAAATGGTCTGCACCTGCACCTTTTTAGCCATGTTTACCAGTTAAAGAGCTGTTACACAACGACCACATGCGCCCATTAACAGACAATTACACAGTACAGGTGAGTCATACACGTGTTTGACGTAAGTGGATGTCTGCTATGGAAAACAGTGAACCATAAACTTGCACTATTCAGTCCAACTCCATTCAACTTTATTCGTATAACACTGGTTTGTACTTTTGTCTGACAAAGTGCTTCACATAGAAAAAAACAAGAAATATTTTATTAAAGGTTTAAAAATCAACAAAATGTTAAGAATAAAATAGTATTGCTACTATAGCAAATAGTAGTAAATATTCAGAGCTGTTTCAAATCATGGATTTCTGTGTCCTGAAGCTGAAAACTAAAAGTTGTCCCCCATTCTTGTCCTAAAGATTCCACGTTAACAGGAGTCTCTTAGTGACTAGTGTGCGATGTGGCACATCAAACAAAACTCGGCTAAAAAAACTGCATTGCAGTGATGACATCTAAATTTCCATTAGTCACACACACATTTAATGTAAAACAAATGATTCTTACATAATGTTCATAAAAAGTTTGTTTATGTCAGTGTTATAAAGTACTCGGAGTACATTTAGTGAACTGAGCTGCATCTCCTTGTGGGAGGGCTGGCCCACCAGCATAGCCAACACTAGATCCCAGAGGAGCTGTGATGGGAAATATCAGCATCTGTGAACAGCTCAGCTGGATCACACTGGATCCTTTTTTTCAATGAAAGTTGATAAATCATCTCAAATATTTTATGTTGTCTCAAAACATGGTCGTCAGCCTGTTTTTGAATTGTATTTATCCGAATATTTCTTTTCTTTACAGTGGCCATCCCTGGAATGATTTCTGCTACTTCTTCTCTTTTATCTGACTTAATGCTGTTGTTTATCACACTGAACACAATAGATTCTGACAAGTTAACCAGGAGGGGGAAAAGAACCCTGCAGTAAATACTGACCAAATCTGTATTCATCCAGTGAATCTGTTATTGTAGAATATCATCACATGTTCTACAAGCTGGAAGTTTGCCTTTTATCTTTCATGCAAAGTCATACACAATAAGCCTAACATTTTCCATGTCCATCCCGCTAAAATAACTGCAGATGTTCAGCAAAAAATAAAGAAGTTATGTCTCTTTCAATTTTACAGATATCCCGTCACATGGGTACTCCTGGAACAACCCTGTATGTTTGATAGAATCTGAGGTGCAGAGATTATTTTGCAGAATGATGTAAAAATGTTTGGAAGCTAAAACAGGATTTCAAAAGGAATCACACTTTATAGGTTGTGATCAGCAAGCCATGTGCTGGTAATTCACTCTTCACATGCTTAAAACATCTGGAAAAAATTGTCATTGCCAAGGCAACATAACACCATGGAAAATAGATATGCCTTTGTTTGTTGTGTTGTGACTTCGATGTGAAGCATCCTGATGATACCTTGTTCATAATCCTTTTATTTGTTCATTACTTGCCCACACACAACTGTTTCCTATCTGAAACTCCTTACTGTGTGGTATTTTGGAGCAAAATCAGCCTGAACAAGAAATTAGAAAATCATCACATTCTGTACTGTGTCCACATACATAGTCAGTAATTGTGGTCATATCAGATTAGGAGCTTTTCAACCAACACATCTATTGATCTTTTTAAACTTTCAGAGGCCCATGCATGTTGCAAGCTGAACCAGAATTGAACCAGAAAAATCGAACCCTGAAGCTGTACAGATGGTTTATTAGGATTCAGATTTATTACACATGGACTACTCCAACTTTCTGAAAGCTTGACTTATTTAATACAGTAATTCAATTTAATTTATTTTTTGATAGAAGGTGTTTTGAGTTTACTCTTGCTTTATACATGCTTTTCCTTTCTGGACTTTTCATAAGAGAACAGCTTTAGCTAAGGTGTTATAATATATTAAGTTTATTATTGTCCGGGGATACTTTTTGAATTTCTTCTTCTACTGGAAATTAAATTAAATGCATTTTTCAAGACATTGTGATACAATAGGTGTCTGTGTCAGATGAAATTATTTTTAAAGTATGAAATAAACACCAGACCCTGATTAAAACAGAGTCACCTATAAATATTATGAAGTTCCAGATTTGGAGGTCTTCTGGTTTTGCTGCACAAACACTAAGAATGAATAGGAATGGGAGCTTTTTTTAACCTTTTTAATCACTTATTAGAAATAATTTAAAAAAGACAACAGTTTTAATTGATTTGAGGTGCTTTTTTACGGTACATGACATGGTTTGAGAAACCATCTGTAGAATTTACCATATCTGCTGCTTCTGTCATTTCTTGTGACTTCCAGCTGATTGACTCAGTCGAGGACAATACTGTCTGCTGCAGGACTCCTTGTTCTTCCTGTCACAGTACACAGCTCTCTGTGATTCAAACTGTTTATTCTGGATTCCTGTTGTGTACCAGAATGAAACACAGACCAACCAGAAACTCCCATGATGCTATTTGAATTGAAATTGAATTCCTCATGTGGCTACAACTCCTGGGCATTTGTTGATCATATTTGGGGAACAGGCTCTCAAAGAGACTTGGTGCCAGTTGAGTGAATGTTTGAATACAAAGACGTGCTTTCAGATAGGATCAGACGGCCTATATATGGAGTCAAGCTGGAGGTACTCAAGTCCTCAGATTGGCATGGATTCATTTTCCAATCAGCAACCCTGTAAACACTGGCAGGGCTTGTTACAGTAAAGCAGATCAGTAAACAGAAACTGATCTGTCTGAAAAATACTTTTTCAAAAGCATATTTAGACACTAACAGCCCCTTATAAGTATTTGCTTTCTCCTCTCACAGGGCACAGCTTTCTCGCTTTTAAATTGAATAAAGAACAATGAAAATCAAATGCATGAAGTCATGAAAAGCTAAACTTGCCTGGAAACTGTCCAGCACACTGAGGGGGTTATTAAATCCCCACCATGAAAGCAGCAAGACCTGAAACTGTTTCTCCATCTTGACTCTGGGCCAGCAGCCACAGTTGTTCCTCATCTTCGCCTGAGATCATTATTTGCCTCCAACCGCCCTCTGTTACAGTATGAATCATTGTTTGTGAATCAAGCGTGCTCTCCTCTTAACGCTTTATGAGCCAATCTTAGATGTGGTGACCGATGTCTAGTCAAAGCGTGTCAGACCTTTTGAGGGTTTTATGGTTTCATCCATGTAAAGGTGTAAAGTTGTATAAGTTCAAGCTGTTTCCCTCTTGAAGAGATTTTCACATTGTGTTGGTTTATTCTCGGTGATAACCTGAACTCATCCCTTTTTGTTTCTCAGAGCAAAAACTGTTTAAGGTAAGTTGGAGTTGATTACCTGTAAACCTGAAGTGACCCTTCAGTTTCACTGCAGCACAGTGTCAAACTCGACCTCTCTCAGTGTTCTCGGTCTGACATTGCATGATATCGCAGCACCACCTTGTGTTTGATAAAAGATAGTGAATATTCAGTGCACAACCCTGTGGTAAGATGACTGGAATAATTGCTAATGGCTAATTCTGACTTATTTTTGTGAATTTATAATGAAGGCAGTTATAAGGAAAATTTATAAAACAGAATTTAAGCCGTTTGGTGAGCACTCCATTGAGTTTGATGATTATTTGGTTAAATAAATTCATGTGAAGGACTTTACAGCATCTCTCTGTCCTTCCTAAGATCCCTTTTACTCTTATTATTCGGGTATTTACTGACTTTTGGGGCTGGCCCAAACATCATATGAGGTTCACCCGAGGTGTTGAGCTCAGCACTAAATACGATTTTCATGTGCGCAAGAAGATTTTTGATTTTTCTTTTTCCTTCTTCTCGGACAAAAAACATCTGATTTCTTGAGCATATGTCACACAAGCAAACAATTAAAAAAAACCAAAAGGGCTGTTTTTTATTTAAAGATCTGAATCAAAATAAAATCTGAGTTTTACTGAATTTCTGAGATAATTATATCCCCAATTCCACAAATATCCTTTTATTGTAACTGCAGGAATTAAGGGCAGAATAAATGCAGACCCAGAGCGCAGAGTTCTATAACTTCCTGTGTTTATGGGACTTCACAGGTAGTGCGAGGCAATGGCTGGTGTGGATATTTCAGGTTAGCAGATGCTCCTCAGTGTAAGAGTCTTATGCCCCGTTTCCACTGAGCGGGTCGGTACGGGTCGGTACGGGTCGGGTCGCTATTTTGAGGGTTTCCATTGTGGAAGCGACCCATTAAACCGACCCGTTCCGGATCATTTATGGCCCCACTTCAGTTGTGGGTCCATCGAAAATGGAACGGTACGGTTTGGGCAGAGCTGCTGGCGTCACTCAATACCACGCATTGATTCGCGGACAGAAACAAAAACAAAACAACTCACAAAGCAGCGATACAAACTCCGTCGGTCCACACTGGAAATAAACAATAAAAAAAACTTTAAACATCAGCAGGGTCTGATAAAAAACAGCTCTGGAGCTTTAACGTTTCCTCCGACATTTGGAGCTGAAGTCACGTAAAATCAGCTGATGCAGCGGTGAGGAATAAAAACGTTTATAGAGACATAGCTCATGTTGTTTTAGCTACACGTGTGTTGGTGTCGCGCTATCATGACGCCGCGCTGGAAGCCGCGCTGGAAGCCGCGCTGGAAGCCGCGCTGGAAGCCCCGCATGCCGGCGGTGGCTCGACTTTCAGTGGAAACGCTTCTCTGAATGGGCCGGACCATTCAGGACCGTACCGACCCGTACCGACACGACCCGTACTCCTGTGGAACCAGTTTTCTTATGTTGTAAACAGTAAATCATATTTAAGAAATATTTAAGAAAATCAATTATCATGTCCCATTGATAGTTCTTTTATTTTGTTTATTGTTGTTTATTATCT
>JAVQJG010045710.1:0-15134 GCA_036024015.1 Craterocephalus amniculus
CCTGCAGCAGGACTAAACATCTGGAGCATCATGATGAAGGTCCAGACCTGCAGCAGGACTAAACATCTGGAGCATCATGATGAAGGTCCAGACCTGGAGCAGGACTAAACATCTGGAGCATCATGACGAAGGTCCAGGACAGTAGAGCAGCTAGAATCCTGCATCAGAGCTGAACGGGACAACATTCCTCTCCTGAATCTCCAGCAGCTGCTCTCCTCACTTCCCAGATGTTTACAGACAGATGTTAAAGAAGAAGATGCTCCACGATGCTGAACATCACCCTGGATCTACTTTTTACAAATGTTGTTGCTGCCATCAGATTCAGAATGTCTCTGCTATATGTTGTTTATGTTTTACTTCGAATAAAATATAGATTGACGAGATTCACTTTTAAATGAACATTCTACATTGTACAACGTTTGGGTGAAATGAAGTTGTAGTACAACAACCAATTTAATGTTGGCATTTTAAAGCTACAGTGTGCTCATACTAAATATAATCAATACTGTTTATATTGACACAGGACAAAAACAACCAGGTGAGGTTCATGATCCTTTAACAACTATTGTCGCAGCATTCTCATTGCCTGTTAGTTCTTTGTTTGGATAACATGTTAGCAGACACACCGATGGGATACAGGGATTTTTACCCGTCATTTATAAGTTTGATGCTTCCAGCTAAAGAGTGTTAGCTACTTACTTTCTTTGTCTCCGCAAACATCTGGCCTTACTCACTATCTGATAACTTTGTCAACTTATGCAGCACTATTATTGTATAGTAACTTTTTACATTAGAGGAAATGACAGAGCCACCTGTCAGTGAGAAAAGAAAATGTCAAACAAATGAAAATTAGATGATAGAAACTAAATGGGAGAAGCGCATTGTGTAAAAAAAAACTAAGTATAAAAGTTTGGACAGTTCTCTGATTTTTACAAGTGAACAAAGAGAATTTATTGAGCAGAACGTGTTTCCTTAGATCATGTCAACAGTGTCTGTTCAGACTGTCATCCGTGTGTTGGGTGTTAGAATACATAATGTGTGGTGACAAAATCCTGTGATATCTCATCAGTGCGTGTTTTTCATGTCTCTTTCCTACCGGTCTCCAGTCAGTCACAGTGTTACATAATCTGTTTTTGCTTCTTTCCCAAACTATCATCAAACTGCCGTCAAATTCAGAACAAGTATTCAAAAAACTCATATACGAGTTTTCACATTTCATTGTCTTTGTTCTATTTTTTACGAACTATAGAGCTTGAATAATTTAAAAACCATTGCTTTCAGCTCATTTTTATGTTAAAAAGTAATAAAAGGTTTAGGAAGATATAATTATTTAGTTAGATGATTATGATCGCTTGAATTAATGGCACAGTTGATCAATTACTGGGCATTTACCCCACTTTAAATCCACAGAAATTTCCAATAACTTTGGCTGAGAACAAAATAATAAAAATATATGTATAACAGAGTAAAATTCTCCCCTTTTATTCAAGGAAAAGACGTATGATCACACCATATGGCATGAGAACAAACAGAATTCATTAAGCGGTTAATTTTCCTTTAGATCACAGCAGCGTCTGCTCTGACTGCCGTCTGTGCGTTGAAAGCGAGAACGCGTAAAGGTACATGACAAAACCTGAGAACAGCCAGTTATCTCGTCAGTTAATGTTCCTCATATCTTCCCCTGCCCTTGTCTGCCAGTCAGTCTCTGCAGTGAAACGCTCGTCCTCCCCCCGTCACTTTCCCACGGAGAGAACCCCTGCGTGAGAACAGCGCCCTTAAATGGCTGGCGATACACTCACACATATCCTAAACGTGATGGGGACTGCATTATAGATGCCCACTTCACTGTGTCACATCATTTCTTGATCTGCATGCATAGCACGCATTTGATCTTCTGGAGGCAGGAATCGCAACCAGAGCCGAGAGATCTGAGAGATATTCAGCGGCAGAAAGAGGAGAGTCATACAGCTCAACACTAATGAACGCCTCTTTGTGTGGAAGCTCAGAAAGGACGAGGAGTTGTGAAGTTTGGTGGAGCGAAGGGAGGCGTGTTACTATGCAGATTTTAACTTGGCCCATATAATGAACTGCTAATGATAGAACTTTGAAAAGTTCCCCCTCAAAATTTTGATGTGTGGAAAAAACATTTAGTTATAATTACACTCAACACCTACACTTGTGTGAATGAGCACACGCAATCTGATTAATTAATCATGATAGCAGCGAGACATTTGCGTGAAGGAATCATTGTGCAATTGGAGCAGGTAATTTCTCTGATGGCTGAGTTTGCTGATTGCAGCTGTTTTCATGTCATACCTTTCATGTAAGCCTCTGTGATTACAGTACATGAATCCATGGTTTTCAGAATGTAAAATGACAATAATAACCTTGGTCTGGTGCTTATTTTAAGTCCTGATATGATACTGAGCGGCTTTGGCTGACATTTAGTCTCTAGTCTCTCTTTGTACTAATCTGTACTACACTCACTTTCTAACGTGTCCTTCGGCTGTTTCTGTCCTCCGTCTACATTCACCCTTTCTGGCCATCAGGTAGATGGCCGACCTCCCAGAGCCAGGTTCTGCTGGAGGTTGTGCCTTCCTGGTAAAAAGGAGTTTTCCTCTCCACCGTGGCCTCCAGCAGCTCAGAAGAGGATTGAATGCAAGACCCGATGCAGTCTGTTGATTTCCGTACATAGGCTATTTGATGAATTGGCTTGTATATATGAATGTATTGACAATCAGATTGGCTTAAACTGATGTCTGTGAAGCACCCTGACGTTGTTATGAATTGTCGCTTGAATTGAAGACAACATGATGGTTAATCCTGTCGGGAGGCCAGAGTGAAAGTGGACCATCGTTGTTGGCCTGTTAAAAATGATTTTATTAAATCTGGTAAAGATGTGGAGAATAACAGGTGGAAAACCTGATTAATCTCACACCTGTCGGTGACTATTCTGATCAGATTTGGATCCATCTTAGCTATAGGAAAGAGAAATACCACTATATCATCCTAAGTATGATATACAGTAGAGCTTTAAGGTGCTACAATCTGAACCTCATCATAATATTCCTCCTTATGAATGTGGATTGTTATTTATATCCAATTGGTTGATCTAATTGGGATGGTGATTATTCCATGTGTTTCCAAACATTCACTTATTTAAGGACAGGTAATAGCTCATTGAACCTTTAACATATAGTTTGAACCACCAACAATCCGACCCGTCCTGAGCTGCAGCCCGGTGGGTTTAAAATGGCATGAGTGGGGTGGAACAAAGGCAAAATGATACCCAGCAGCCTGGTTATCTTTGTGCTGGATTCTTCATACAAACCCATTTGAGCTGTATTCTCCAGCATCCTGTCGAAGGCAGTGGAAACACGGCTGGGAGGCCAGTCATGAGCTCTGCACACATCGTACTGTGTGTACAGATAGCAAGCTAATGCTGGATGGATGCAGTTTCAGTACATCCTGAACACAGCCTTTAGCTACACCAGCCAATTGCACTGCACCATGTAAATAGCTCATGAAATGTCTATCAGTTGAACAACAGCGATGGCAAACATGAATCGCATCACCAGAAGTCAAGATAAGAAAAAATGAATGTTAGATAGGCACAGGAAGAATTACAGCGAATCGTTGTTTGAGGAAACTGTTACACAAGCAAAGCTATCTGTGACGTAATCAAGTGCTTTCTTTTAATCAATGTGCACTTCCACTGTAACGCTATGACAAGTTAATGGAACTAGAAGTTTGCTGTGAAAGATCACGCAGCTAAAACAAGTCTTAAGTTTTCTAATTGGTTGCTATGCAACACACAGATGGATGGCTATCAAAATAGCTGCATACATTAACTGGTTTAGCAGACAGACCTGATTGGGAATGTTTCAGCATTCCCAAAGAGCCTCCCACTCATCTTTCTGATTCACATCTTACTCATGGTTTCTGCAGAAACCAGTGTTTGCATGAGGCTAACAGGGGAGACAAAGTCTGTGTACCGATTGTGTAAATCAGTCTACAGCAGCTCCTTTATTGACAGGTCAAAGGGCGAAGAGTCATATGAGGCTGATGGCCATCAGGTTACGCATCCTCCCTCTGCTGTGATGCTGGTCAGAAATGATCTGTTACTTAACGGTTAAACTGCTGTGATTACGCCAGACTGTTTTCCTCACGCTGCTGCTGGCAGGGATTGTAGAAGAGAGATACCAACCGGGATATATTGGGAGGGGAATCAAAGTCGTATATAAATCATGACTGACTGAATGGGAACATTTATCATGTCATACTTGTACATGATCTAAATGCATGAATCATGTTTTTCTAATCATGCTTCAGAAAACACTTGTGACGAAGGTCTGCAGGGACTAAAAGTTAATATAATCAATAAACAATGTGTAATGTTTACTTTTTCTTTCTGAGGCTGGAATCAAATTCTTTGGGGTTTTATGTTAGTTTGTTTGTTGTATTTTTACAAAACAAAGACAGTATAGTATTTATTTATTTTCTAAGATAGAAGATGTACACATGGATAATCACTGGGAAAATGATTGACAGCTAATCCAGCATCCATTTTTCAACCAACCTGTACTGTGAGCTCTCCCCAGCCAGTAAAAGACTGACTTACCTTGACTGTTGTCTGATCTCTTGTTCTGTTTCTTCCGTTCATCTTTCTCTTCACTCAGCCATCAGAGTCAGCCGTGGTGCAGATTAATAGCCGGTGTGCTTCAGCCACTGTGTTTAAATAGTTTGCTAAAATAAAAAACTAAATTAATTAATCAATTAATTAATAGAAAATTGTATTTAAAAGATTTGATAAATATGAAAAATTAATTGATTGAAAAATATAATAAAAAATAGATTTAAAAAAAAAAAGATAATAACAAAAAATAGAATAAAAATATGCACTTGCTACCATGTGGCGTAAAGATAAACTCCCTGTGTTCCTGATGAGACAGCTGTAATTACAGGCTGGGAAGAAGACTCCTGTCCTACCAACCTGTCCCTGGCATGCAGGGGATGGCAGACCAATGAGAGTTTTAAAGTGGTGAAGTCCATATACACCTTCAATGCTTTTAGGATTGTTAAGCTATTAGGACAGCCAGAGAGCAGACATGTTTGGGATGTATCCAGGCTACTTTGGGCACTTAGGGCTCAGCTACAGTACTGGCATGTCTTATGTGGTTCACAAGTGGTCCAGATGTTGGTTGGTGAGCTGAACGTGGATTATGGCTACTTTGTGGACCGGAAGTGGTCCCAAAATGGGAAGTTTTCCTAATAGCACCTCACTTGTTGGGCTACATGTTCAGTTAACAGCATAAGTAAAGGCCAAATTTGGGTTAACAAAAATGCACATTTGGGCATCGTTTTTGTTCCACACATTTTTTGCTATCTAGGAGATGCTTTGGTGGGGTTTTGTTACTATTCTGGCAAAACACATGCAACAAATGCAAATATTATTGCCACAGTAGCTTCTGCTCTCTCTAAAAGGGTCTTTTTTGGGATACACATACACATTTTTTGGGACTTCACATCAAGTTCATATCCCTGGGCGTCTGAACACCAGTTCAAAATTTCTGGGAGGAGCAATGTGATAAGAGAATGGGGCTGGAATGGCATGCATTTGGGTTTTTAGTGTTTTTGCAATAGCTTTTGTTTACAGTTAACTAGAACTATTTTTTTATTTCAAATTATGTATGTATTATTTCAATATCATATTATTAGAATATTTGGAGTACTTAAGGTATTTGGCACTATATTCCACCCTGATCGTCATCACTGGCTCAAGCCCCTCACAGACACTTGTCTCCACCAGGTTTCAGGGCATTAAGATTTTAAGAGTTTTGTGTACAGACAGATATTAGTAATGAAATCCTGCCATCTTCATGCTAGGCTTGGGGTATGAATGCAGAATATTTATTTGCATTGTCTTGCTGAAAGTGCAAGACTTATATTTTCTTATATATTTCTTGATAATATATTTCTTTAATTATCATTCATCAGTTTTCTGTACCACCTACACCTCAGGGTGGCAAGGAATACTGTATCAGTCCACAACAACTGTATCTTCACATTTATGGTTTTACGCTATCATTAAAAAACACACAACAACAGAAAAATATTCATGAGCAGAATATCATTTTATCAGGTTTACTAACATGTTTGCAAAATGTACACAAGCACACAACACAACAGCATCATTAGGAGGGATGAGGAATCGGTTGTTTTAATTGGAGTAGTACACTTCTGGTGACCACTGCAACCTTTTTGTTTCCATCCATCCATTTTCTGAACCGCTTAATCCAATTGGGTCGCGGGTGTGCTGGAGCCTATCCCAGCTATCAACGGGCGAGAGGTGGGGTACACCCTGGACAGGTCGCCAGTCTGTCGCAGGGCTGACATGGAGAGACAGACAACCACTCACACACACACACTCACACCTAGGGAGAATTTTAAAGTGCCCAGTTAACCTCACATGCCTTGGGATTCGAACTCCGACCTTCTCACTGTGAGGCCGCAGTGCTAACCACTACACCACTGTGTAGCCGACCTAGCGTAAGCTCTCCATACAAATTTCTCAGCTTTTTCACCTCTGTTTATAGAGCCAAACCTTACTAATTGGCTGCTCTTGTGCAATATTTTAGTATTTAGAGGACACGTCAGTATGTCTGTCTGTTATCGACATAACTTAAAAAGTTATGGACAGATTTTGATTACATTTTCATGAAATTCCAGAAATGGTATAAGGAACAAGAGATTAGGAGATTAGTAAAAGGAGATCATTTTAGAGACATTACTGCCTCCAACTCATAAATAATTCCTACACTATTGGGAGAAATAACTGCACTGACCTGCATGTGCTTGTAATTATGATACTGTACATGTATAACAATCACAAGATGTTAATTTTATCTTTAAATCATTGTTGCCCCAGGATTTAATTTTTCACTTGCAAGTTTTGGAAATTCTGTGGCAGCTTTAACTTATCCTACTGACTTTATCATCTACAGTTTTCATTTAATCAAACAGGAGCTATATGATTTAATGTTCCATTACAGAAGATAAAACTGTGTGCCAAAGCCTCAAATGTAATCACTGTTTTAGAATGTGAAAATATTCTCATTCTTCATGTACATTTTTGCTGTAAAACAGGCCCAAAAACATACTCCCTGTTCATTTTTCACATCAGTGTGTGACTAGTTCTTTTTTCCTATTTGTCGTCTCCCTCTGCTGCTCATTCCTCTCACTCATGTTTTTCCTCCATCATCTCACTATCACACTCTTCTCTGCTGATCGTTATATGCCTGTAAAGAAAAGCTATAGATACCATCAGGCAGGTCAGCAGTGGATCTTAAGGAGCAGCAAAAGAAGGTTGGAAGGAGCAAGTGAAAATTTCTGATTTAGATTTTCTTTGTTGACATCTTTATATACGTAAACATGATGTGCTCGCACGACACCACAATGAACATAAATATAATGATCTTACTCATTAGAAAAAAGTAATTACACTTTGCCATGTCAGGGGCCACTTTGCCAGAAATAAATTCAAGTTTGTATTTTGCAAAAAGTGTAATGTGCTTCCTGAATTATCCTCACTTGCAAGATGTGAATGTTATTTGTGTTCATACATTTTATGCAGATTAACATTATAAGGGCTTGTAGACACCACCTTGTATTGTTTTATGAGCCTTTTCATGATAGATTTCATTCTATGCTGATGATCACCTCTTTAAGTTCTCATATGATCTTCAAACAGTCACTGATATAATACAGAAGTTATAGTGAAATTAGTGATTGCCTGTTACAAATTCACAGACGCTAAAATAATCCGAACCATGACATTTTTGCCACTGTGCTTCACAGTTGGTATATATTCCTGAAAAGATGTCCTTGTTAGTATTGAGCAACCAAGTCATCCGTTTTGACAAAGCATTGTGGCCCCTGATGAAACTCTGATGTCATGGCAGAGCCGTGGATGTTGGCTTGTCTCCACTACGGGTGAAATATGTGCAGTCTTTATATAATTTCACAGATGTGCTTTGACACTTAAAGTTGTAAGACTAACTGAGCCTGCAGGTCCTGTTAAGAAATTTAGGGAATCTCCAAGACTTCACTGTCATCTCTTTGGGAGCTGTTTGATAATCTGATCTTCATTTAATTCAAGTCAATCTGAGAATTATTTTTTTTTAACTCTAGTACAATATCTTTGCATCCAGAAGTTTTCATTTGATCTGTTTAGATTTTCACATGTTCACACCAAAACATCTTTTCAAATGTGGCCATTTCTATGTTTCTGTAAAGAGGATTAAGTCAACAGCATCTGCAACTTTTTTTAGATAAATTGTTTTTGTGACTTTAACAATTCCAGTCTTGTACTGTATTAGTGTTTTTTTTAATTAGTTTAGTTGTTTCAAAGAGAATTGAGTATCTGTTTGTTCAAACATCTTGAAAACAATGTGACAGGGTGTCTTTTTTCTCCTGACTGTGAAAAAGCTGTTTTGGAGGATGAAGTGGAGAGAAGCAGAGAAAGTAGTGTGAAAGTCAGAGAGAGGGAGAGAGAAAGAGGGCCGAGAAACTCGGCGCAGCTCTGTTGGAGTGTCTAATGGTCACTTAGCTTGGCAGTGAGTAGATAACGCTCTGAGGCTGTCAGTCTGTCAAAATACACCCAGTGTTATCCTGACTCCCTGAAAACCCACACAAATAAACTCATACACAAGACTTATATGCTGTTGATGCTCTGACTCTGATGACAGGATTCCACTGAGGGAATCACTACATAGTGAAATGGCTTTGGCATTGGCATTAATACTCTTTTTCTTACATTAATAGTCTTGCATATATATTACATGCATCCGATCAGTGATCTCTGTGTAGATTTTAGAGTCTCCTCACTTACTTTCCTCCAAGTCAGCTCCTTCTTGTTCCTGTTTTTATTGGACATATCTGTGGTGTCATACAGACACGGATGCCCACACCCAACTACTATTCATTTTTCTGATTGTTCGCGCATCAAATCCGCTCGAGTTCAAAACGGGCGGAAATCGCTCCATTCGCAAGAGTAGGACGCTCTATTCGCATGAGTTGGACGCGCGATCGGGCTTTCCACGCCGCAAATTCGCCACAAACGCGCCACCCCAAGCAAACGGGCGTCAATTTGCGTCTATACATTGCTTTAACATGTTCATTCGCGCGAATAATTTTACTCGCGCTTGGTGTGAACACAGGGTTAGACCTTTGTAGTACAATGTTGCTCTGAACAAGCTCCAGCAAAATGTGAATTTATTTATCTGGGAATCAGGACAAGTAAAGAGACAAGAGGCCAAACTGTGTGGAGCAACCTAACACTTTCTAAAAGGTCTAATTGCCAGCTGTTTGTCAATATTTAAAAAAAGAAAAGAAAAAGAAAGTCCACAAAAAAACTGTCGACTTTGGATCCTATTTTGCTCTGAAACATCAAGTCTCTGGACCCCTGCGGTTCAACTTCTCTCTTCAATGCCCTGTTGGTGCCAAACAACCCTCCCATCCCCCTTTAGTTATATATTTTGATGCAGGTCTCTGTAAAAAACATTTTTTTACTGAGTGCACTGAAGGAAATTATAGTTATTTGTTGTGAAATAGGTCTTATGATCAACATTTTCAGATGTTTGATACTGGAATGATTTCAGCAGCATAGTGGGGGAGAAGCAGCAAATAGGGCAAAGCGGCCAATGGGAGGATAAGGGAATAATATGTTTGGCTGTAACTTCTAAATAGTCGTTTGCATGAAAGTATGAATAGCCTAGTGTTTCCCTTCTTAAACTCTGATAGATGTTTCATAGACACCCTGCTGATCTGATCCAGAAAGTGGGGAATTTAAAAATAGAACAAAACAATTTTCCCTAGTAGCCAGAAAGACCTTTGGCCGAAATATGTAAAAATTTCCATTCTTTACATATAATATTGAACCTTGTTTAAATAAAAATGTATGTAGTATTAAGAAAGTTCGGGAAGCAGCAATAAGCCTCCATGATTTCATTTATCTGATTTCAAAAGCCAGAGGTCGTTTATTGAGGTGGTTAAATGAAAAGATGCAGGGAGATGAGGGGAGACCCTGGAGGAAGCTGAAAATCCTGCTGATGGCAGTATTAAGGCAACGCCCTCGTTTAGAAATCGGTGGAAACAACCCGTCACGGAAAGTTTAGATGCTAATTAGGATTAGCAGCTTCCATCAACTAAAAAGGCCTGGATGACATAATGTGCAATCAATGAGCCTTTTTTTTTATATATAAAAAAGAATGACCTCTTACCACATATCAGGTATAGTTCTTTTAATGACGGTATCATTTTGATATCAGACAGAACAGGCAAAACAGGACTTTTTTTCTTATTTTTACTGACGTTTCACAGTTCCTGTAAAAATTGCTCCCTAAGAGGCATGGACTCAGTATGTGCCATGGTGTTTGGCACCAGTCCTGCAAGTTTTGCTTTGCTGTCGCTACCTTCCAGTCTTGTCCCAGCACATCTTCTAAATGCATCCGTTAATGATTTGTCTTGCCTCAAACTCCTGCTGACTTGGAACAACCTGCAAGTTTAGCTGCTTTTGAGATGCTCAGTTGCAGCGAGCTGTCAGAGTTGCTGGGCTCTCTACGTCAGCCCATATTTTCCTCATCTGAAGTGCTGACTGTGCAAATTGACTTCACATGCACAGTTTCTGTTTACTTCACCTGTGACTGGTCCGAATGTTTAGTTTTGTTATTTTTGTGCAGTAATGCTTCAGTTTATTTTTTTAAAACTCTCATCCAAAGTGAACTTGACTCTGCAGGTGTGTGGCATTTATCATCTCTCCCTCTCTCTCTCTTTTTCCTTTCATTGCAGGGTTGGCATTTACACTCCTCCACAATGCTTGTCAGCCTCCACCCCTCTCCTTCCCATCTTCAGGAGAAGCGCTTGGTGTCTCCCTCCTCCTCCTCTCACCCTTCTCCTCCTCAAAACCATACCTCCCATCCTCCTCACCCCCAGCCTCGGCTGACCCTGCCCTTCCTCTCCTACTCCTTCTCTCTGCTCCTCCTCTCTGTACTTTTCGTGCCCGCCTGCGAATCTCGAAGGGGTGGAGGTCCTGGTACAGGGCCTGGAGGAGCCCAAGGGGGACAAGGAGGCCAGAGAGGAGGCGGCAACCAGAGGGGTGTGATCATCCCTCCTCAGTATTCTCCTGGTTCACCTGCACTTCCCCCCATCAGTCCTAAATTGATCAGCTCGCTCAGTATTGCTGTCATCCTGGTGGGCAACTCTAGCGAAGTAACCTTGGGGGCTGGACTTGAGAAAGAAGACTTCCTCCACATCCCTTATCCTCCCAAAGTTGAGGTGGTCACTATGAATGAAACGGACCCAAAGAGCATCATCAATCGGATCTGCACGCAGATGACCAAGAACTCGCTGCAAGGCGTAGTCTTTGGCGACGACACAGATCAGGAGGCCATCGCTCAGATCCTGGACTTCATCTCAGCTCAGACACATATTCCTATCCTGGGCATCAGAGGAGGCTCTTCCATGGTCATGGCTGCCAAGGTAGGAAAATCACAGTAATAACTTTAATACATGTTGTGCTCTTTATATTGAAATACTTTGAACAAGAAGCTCCTGCCATATTTCAGGATGAATCACCCTGAAGATAAGATACAGTGATTAACGATCAACTCATGCCAAATTTACAAAAAAAAATAAAACCCGCAATTTATCCACTTTGCCACATATTTTGAAGATATATCTCTCACTAATCCTCGTTGCTCCTCTCTCCATCCGAGCATTTCTATGAATTGATTTTTTCTTTTCTTGAATTTTCAAAGGACTCACAAGTCAGAATCCATCTGAGCAGGGTCTTATTGTGGCCCAAAGGAGCAAAACATAACACACAGCAGAACAACAAAAACGAATCCGAAAATAAAATACCCCAGACAAAAGAAAAATTACATTTTGAAACTAGAAGATCTCCAACTAAATGATGAAAACTTATAGTAAACCACATTTCATAAAACCAACAAAACAGAACATTTCCCAAAATAACAAACAGCAAACTAAAAACACATTTGGTGGAACAAAAGAAAATCTTATAAAACCAACAATTTTAAGTGTTCTTAGTTTTATGAAATATGTGCGTAAAATTACAGCAGCAAAATGACAATTAAATCACAAACTCTGCTCATCCCACCTAATAAGTAAGCAGATGTATGAACCACTACGCATGAACTCTGTATGTAACATAGGATCCTATTTTAATACTGGGAGGCTAATACAACTGTATAGTTTTACCTAGAAGACAAAATTGACTTTAATACTTTATTAGCATGTTTTTCTGTTAATCCAACTTTCTGGCACTTGGTGCAGTTTCTCTCCAAAACAGTGCAAAAGTTAACATTTTCCTGAATATGAGGAGAGGTTTTTCTGCACCTATGATGACTATTGTAATGAGTAGACTTTTGATGGACACACATAAAGACATGTGCATTAAGACAAGGTGCAAGTTTAATATTACCTTCTCCAGATTTGTTCCGTTTCAGGCATTAGAAATAAAAAGCATTGTGGAAAAGACAGCCTCTGATTATCTTTTTAAAAAGTGTTGGTGCTCTGAGCTGAAGTAACCCACTGAACATTTTGAAGACAATAAGACATCTAAATGGTCTGCGGACATCTTGTTTAAACTTGTATTTAATACTCGTGTCATCTTTATGATGTAGATGTAGCCTTATATACTTAATTTCACAGGACATATATGACATGCTGAAATTGTCTTTGGCTTGGTAACATTTAATTCCCCAGTGAAATATGAGCTTGAAAATATTTCCTCATCCAATATCGTCTCTCTTTATCTCTTAACTGAACTGAACATGTTCATGTTTTAACCCCCTATAGTGTGATGTTGTCATTTGGCAACACACCCATTGAACTCCTTTTACAGACAAACAGTACTTATGCTTCAATGAGGGAATGTATTGAAAGGGAGATGGGTCCCTTAAAGGACCAATAGCAGCGTATAAATTTGTCACATGACTTTCTGGAGGAAATTTTGACAGGAACAGAGGTTCCATGGCACCAGTTCCACCAGTAGCTGTGTGCTGGGACAGCACTGATCACCGGGCAGCTAAAAGTACCAGTGCAAATACCCAGGCTGTATGGGAATTGTCAGAGTGCATTTCACAAAGTGTGACACCCATCTGTGCCTCACAGCTAAGAGGAAATGCTTCATCAGTTTCAACAAGCAGTAAGGCAAAGACAGCAGAATCAAGACACTCAAGACTGAGTGAAAACAATTATTCAAATGAAAAATCAAAAAGAAATGATAAAAAATATCTTTAAAAATAGTTCAAATGAGCTGCACTTATAACCGTTTATGCTCCTGGGGACTGTTGAGACTATAACCTGAGTTGTTAGAAAAAGGTTTTTACAGTTATAAACCAAATGCTCTTGTTTTCATTCATTTTCAGTATTGTGCTGTTTTGCCAACAAACAGTAGCTAAAAACGCATAATAGTTTTTAAAAATGTCTCTTGATCATGTCTATTTGATCTAATTTATGACAAAAAACCATCCAGTTTTTTTCCAACTAGCGTCATGATGTGTAGGCCTACTGTAGAGGATTAAGAAAAAGTCTGAGTAAAAAGGGGTGAAAGTCAATTTATTCTCATTTGTAGATTGCACTGTTTCCGTTATAATGTCGCAAACACATCTCACCTTCAACCTACACAGTATTCTGTAGTTATATGACACATTAAATGAGAACTAAATGAAAAAATACAAAGAATGTTAAAATATTCAATTTTCAAATAAATAGGACATAAGTGGGAAACTAGGGCTATAGAATAAAAATAAATAATATATAAGAATAGTTTGTTATTAATAAGAATAATGTCATTAATAGACATTATTTTTAGTTCTTGTTACACACGGATGTTGCTGATGGCAGGAATGGCTTCCTCCTCTTACTAAACACACTGTTGTTTCCTAAAGGGTATGAAGGATTGTCCATCATGTTCAGCAACGTCTCTGCAGCAGAGTTATCTCCAGCACAGAGCCAGAAGCTCTGATGCTGCTGCCCCCAACAGATGGCTGCAAAGCAGATTGTATTTTCCACACAGACTTATGGAGGATATGCAACATCTTGGTACAGACATTAAAGGATCTTAGCTTCCTCAAAAAGAAAAAGTGTCTGTTCTGTCCCTTTATTAGGCTGGGGTGTTGCACTTCTTTGTTTCTCTGTTATCCAGCGAACACACAAGTGTTTTTTACCTCTTGATCATCTCCACTAATGGTAAATGGTAATAATAGATTTCAGATGGAAAGGTGCTGTCCGTGATTTTATTTAAATTTATTGACTATTTGCACTATACATATTTACAGTTGTTCGTGTGATATATAGATCAGATGTGGTCATCCATATATAACCTGTAGCTTTATAATGAGCTGAAAAGAGGCTCGTTGGGAGTTTTACACCTTCGCTATCTTGACAGTCTGGTCTCTCCCGGAAAATCCGAAAATTGGTGATGAGTAGCCGCTGCGAGTGGATCTGTGAGCGTGGAGACGGATGATTGACACACATCAAACTCTGAGCTTATTGTAGCCATGAGCTAACCAAGATAACAGAGGTAGGCGGGCTGAAGCTTAGGTACATTGTTAGGCCTCAATTTATTAACGCTTTGCGTGTACTAAAACAGGTGCAGACGGCTTTGCTCCGCTAAAATTGGCCCAAGCTTATCTTTCAAAGCCGCAAACATGGAACTGCGTCTGTTATCCTGGCAAAACTGCGCCGCTCTCCACTTTGCATTTCTGCAGCTGCTGCATATGCATTATGGGCGTTCCGGCCAGAAAGTGCACATTAGTGGGAGGAGACTATGCAAACAAATCTGGTTTGCGCAGCAGTGTAATTCATGTAGCCCGCAAATAGTTTGCGGTGATTATGTTTGCTCTAAAAATAGCGTTTCTGAAAAGCAGGTGCTAATTGGCACAACAGTATACGCGCAGTGGCTGCAGTGATAATTTTAGGGAGGAGGCACAGACACCATGAAAGGCGACTGAGATAATGCATTTTTTTCTATTATATTAATATATTTAGAATGCCAGAGAAGATGATTGTGGAGACGATCCAGCGTTGCAATATTAGAATTGCTGGAT
>JAVQJG010045721.1:0-11617 GCA_036024015.1 Craterocephalus amniculus
TGTCAGGGCTAGTCACGAGGGGAAGAAGGAGGTGGACACACACGCTGGACAGAGGGTTACTCAAAAAGGAGATCTTTAATAAAAAGATTCCGCAGGCAGGAAAATCCAAATCGACAGGCAGAGACACGGTCAAACACAGAAGGTTAGTCAAAATACCAAGAGAAATCTGTCACTGAAGAACGCTGGAACGCAAGCAAAAACACAAGACGATCTGGCAACTAAGGCAGCTGCCAGATCCTTTAAATAGGGAGACACACAGGTGAAACACATAAGGAATCAGGAGGCAGGGAGGAGGAGGTGAAACACAAGGGGAGGGGCAAACCGGACAACCAGGAACAGGAACCTGACAATGGGTAGTGTTCGGGCAGCATCCCCTTATTTATCGATTTATTGTGCATCTAACTTTGGGCTCGGACTCAGTGAAGTACAGGTAAACAAAGACCAACCTAGTAGAAGTGGCTCGTGCACGACATTGTCGTCACTTCCACTTGTCGCCAGAGGGGGCAGAACTCTTGGAACAAAGCTAGAACTGGGCTTTGCTCCTTTAACTGTCAACAAGAGGATGTCATGTCACAAACTTCCATTCTGTTCTTTATGGGACATATTCACACTGGAAGTAAATCTAAGTTCTATACATACGTGCATGTACACACACAAGGCGAAAAGAGACAGACCAGAAATAGATGGAAAAAGCTCACATGATTGTTCCTTGAAATCCTCTAAAGCTGATTTAACTTCAGTTTGTCCAAGAAAAACCAACTGCTGTTAACCTTCTGCTGTGTGCGACGGTTAACTTAACTATCCAAGGAAGATGTTGATGCAGGGGATTATGTACCTGAGTAAACAGGTTGCCAGTCAAGAAGACTGATAGAAATGAGCTTGTACAGAAAGTGCTTGTCAGGAATGCATATGCTGTTGTCGTATGGATTCCTGTATTATAAGAGTAACACCAGCAAGCACAATGATAATTTCTTTAGCCCTTGTTTCATGTAACTGCAGTAAAAAACGGTAAAGACAAGTTGTAGTAATCTCATAACCATCAAATTATCTTTAATCTGCTCAAAACAGTCACTGACGGTCAACATTACTCCAAAGATTTACTATACAAAAATCAGTCAGTGTGTTGGTGTCTCTTTTTATTCTATCAATAAAAACAGACACCAACAGCACCCACCTTTTTTGGTATTTCAGTCTGTTATGATAAGCAGAAGAAAGAACTGTGGCTGCCAAGCTGTTCATTGTGATGTATTTCATAGCTCCTGACAACTTTCATCAAAGCACTCAAGCTCCTAATGTATTCGTTTCTGAGATTGCTTCCTCTCTTATCTTGGCTCCGCTCTTCTTCCACCTCTCGTATCTTACACCACAATCACATATGACTGTCAATGAACTTCCCCCATACAACTTCCTATGCCTTCTAACCTCATTTTGCAGCACGTCATATCATATCATTTTAGTTTTTCCACCTGTCTGTAATATATGAAGAGATAAATGAAGAGAGTTCAAAGTGAAATGATGAATTCTTCAATTAAAAAAAGATTTTTTGGGGGAGCTAATTCGATTGGATCAAAATGCACATTTAACTTGGTTTGAGTTTCCACTGCGCACATGTGCTAAAAAATCCACCATGATGATCATTTACGGGTTATGCAGTTTGCCAACAGGTTGGTGGCCATGAGAGGTATGCTGAACAACAGGTCTGTTCTAAAAAAAAAAAGGCTTTTACACCTTCCACATTGGCTTCAGAGAAGTGGAATTCTGCATGGTCTGATTCATTTATGTTTATTGCCAACAATGCTGACTTATCCATATGTCTGATTTGTGCCACGAAATAACCAAACAACAAAAATGTTACATTAGAGCCATTTCCAGAACAAAAACACAGTGTTTGCCAAAAACTTAACTGAGGGTGATGAAAAACAGTGGTTTCAGTTGTAGACACAGAACCAGAATTATTCATTAAAGTATTGGAGAATCCTTAAATGTAGCTGAGTGAAATTAGAGCTATGTCTCTCTCCACAAAGACTGTCAAGGAGGAACCCTTAAAAATTACAAAAAACATCTCAACTCAGGAAACTGATTTAGCTTTGTTAGACTCAAACATTTGTGATCAGTTGGCCGATGGTGATGATAATAAGCAGACAGTACTGTTTTGTAGATACAGCGACTGTGATGTTGCACAGGTTTGGATTTTCTTTATGTCTCATAAGCAATAAAATGCAATAAAAGAAACAAAAACAATAAAATGTTAACAATGTTGTTCATTGTAAATTATTTTTAAGAGACAAACTGGTTTTGTGGCTCTCATCCCTGTTTATGTCATGCGACAGGTGGCAAAAATGTGTCTTGTTAACATTGCAGACCATTGGCTGATGTTATCTGTCAATTTATTGCTCCTTTCATTTAGATTGAAAAAGCTGTTTTTTCTGTTGATGACTGGTCATAATAACAGAACTACCTTTATACTTATACTGAATGCATTATAGAATTATATTGTTTTTTAGCACAAGCATGATAGCTAATATAAATAGCCTACTGTTGACCATTCTGAATATGGTTTCCGCCTTAACAGCACAAATAAGACATCATTGTTAACCTGCTGCCGTTCCTCTTGGGTAATTCACATCTTCTAAACAGAGAAGGGCATACATATTATTTTTTCTATTTCTGTTTATTGCTCTGTTTATCAGCCATGCCACTAAAAAGAAGTGTGCTGTATTTGGTTAAAAATATTTAGCTGTTTTTTTCACACGTTTCTTCATTCTTTACAGCTTTACCCTCTTTGTCCTAGTTGTTTTGAAATCTGACCCCTTACATCTAAATGTACTTACTTGTTACAATTAGTTTTTTTGAGGACAGAACACAAGCATATTGGAAAGTGTTGACAATCTTAAAAGGCTTCATTTTATGTGAAAGGCAAGGCAAGGCAAGTTTAATTATATAGCGCTTTTCAGGTCCAAGACAATTCAAAGGATATAGACAAAAAACATTATTACCACCATAAATTGTACACTCTCTTTAGGCATGCTGGGCCTTTGGAAATTATAACTCAAAAAAGTGGAGTATGTACTAGATTTGGAATGTAGTTTGAGAGAAAAAGCCATAAAATAAATGCTTATGGAATGAAAATGTCAATGTGTGACTGATTTCTTTAGAAGCAAATTGTTAAGAATTGTCGTTGTAAATTGTAAAAATCTGTGCAGCATTAGAAACTGACGAGCAGGGAGTTTAAGGGAAGATAGACTGAAAAGAAATTAGAATTCATTTCCTTGCTGGGGTTGCAAAACATTAGATAAAGACCTTGTAAGATCATCATTGACTAATTTCTCAAGACAATTGGACAACACCTTGCTGATCTTCATTTCCTAAAAAACACAATAAACAAAGGTGAGGTTTGATCTTCCACTTATTTGAATGTGGAGCTTGGTGGACCTTACCTCCATGATTTATGGAGGCAAAATGGCTCTCCTCCAACCTGTAAATCTGATGTACAACTCTACAGTACTGTAAATATAAGTCACTCGCTGAATGACATATTGTCAAACCTAGTTTGTTGTTCATTTCTGTTTTTTAAAAATACATTTGGTATTTCTGCTTTCAAGTATAACCAGGCCCTTCATTTTCAGGCCTGTCCTGGACCTTATGAAACATAGTAAAGGAACTGCAGTTTTTTTGAAGAAGTTCCTGAACAAAGCAGACAGTCAAAGTATCACACATCATTAATCTTGTCTCATGCATTCAATTTGTATTCAGGAAATAAGCCACTTTGGTTCCAAATCTTGCCTAAGGTGTTGAGGAAACATACTGAGTCGTCACATGGGTCCAATTGATCCCCATTGATTTTTAACCAAGGCCTCTTGTGCTGTGAGAGCCTGTTATCCAGACAGATTTAATGTTGGGGTTGTTTTCATGAGTCTGAGGTCGGATGGGTAAGAGCTGGATGAAGGCCCCCCAGAGCTTTGGGTGAAATGATTTGCTGTGTGGGTCAGTGAGATAGCCAGAGCTGTCAGTCATTCCACCACTTTCTATGTCTTTTACTGGATGATTATCCGTGCTTAAAAAATACTAAGCTTTATTCATCAGTTGAGGGGATGTGTGTGTGAGTGTGTTTATGTGTGTCCTGTGTGCCTGATCAGTCTGCACTGCTGCTGACTTGAAATGATGCTGTTCAGTTGCTGTGATGAACCTGAAGGGTTTGCCTGACAGACAGACAAGTCATTATAGAAGCTCAGCAGTCAGATTTTTGTTTTGTTTTTTTGTTTTTAATTCAAAAGCATTAATCATGCAGTGCAATTTAAAAACTCTGAGGCACACAGGTTATTTTCCAAGTTGCATGTTTTTAAGAAAATGTCATTTGAGACTCATTACTTGTGCATGATCACATTTAATATACAGTGGGATTCTCTGAACAGCTCAAGAAGACTTTTTTTTAAAATTACGTCTTGAGACTTGTTTTGGCCATTTGGAACATATAATAATTTCTGTGAGTCCATTAAAGACCCATCTTAAAGATGAAAAAATAATTAATATTCAGAGCTTTGGAATTTAAATGTCTTCTCTTTTTTAACATAATTACAGTGTAACTGCCAAAAGTTATAACTCTTTATTCATGCACATCTGCCAGCCGCAACATTAAATCTTAATTTGAGGCTGCATTTCAAGTACATATGCCTGAGTACAGACACAGAGCAATTACCAATGCCTTCTGTAGCTTGTAGCCTTTAAAAACAGTCCATCAGCAACTGGCAGATCTAACAGCACCAGACCCCTGCGTGATTTTATGTCCCTCTCTTCCTCTCATGGATTTACAACCTGTCTCTTGAGTGTGATTCAGAATAACCTTAATCCATTAAGGCTGCTTATTTGTCCCAGATGCCTGACTGTGATCTAATTACCAATAAGAGACTTAACTGTTCAAGTTCATCACTCTCTGACAATATGAATTAATCTTTCAGGTCCTCATCTTGAGTGGTGATAGAAGGTCTCACAGGTGGCCATGCCCCAAACTGACAATTGTCCATTGGTCTTGTCTTTAGTTGCGGTAAAGATTTAACATTCTTATATAATCTTATATATACACCCTGTTACCAACAAAACAGTCAGAATTTATTTATTCATATATCTATTAATTCATTGATGTGTTTTTCTCAATTGGACACATTGACTCATCATTAAACATGATTATCTGTATCCTGTCTGTTTACTGTGTGAGAGTACTTACCACTGATTGGCTGTTGTTCAGCAAAGCAAACGAGTGTGCTAGAAAGTAATGAGGGATGACAAAAAGCTAAAAGCCCTTTCAGACCAAAAATAGGAGGAAAGCTTCCAGTTTGCCTTTTGCTGTGTTGTCATGAACAAAGTTGCACCTGTTTTGTGCTAAAAAGCAACTACCAACATGAGGCTGTAGGTTCATGAGACCAATGAGAATTCATGCTTGTGAAGAAGCTCTGTTTCTGCGGCTATCGGTTCCAGGTCTTCACACTTAATGCATTTCAGAGAATCCAGGAGCATACAATATCAGATGTTGGGCTTTAGTGTTTAGATGGATGCATGAGTTTAAGTGCTAATTTGTTTGTCCAGATGTAGGTAACTTGTTGATGCATGTTTCTCACATCTGTTTGATATAGTATGTAGGAGTCCTATGGTTAAAAGAAAATCACTAGGATCGTTCATGTTTTTCTTTTGAATGCAGCTTCTGCTTCTCTTTTGAGATGATTTAAAATCCATTACATTATGTAATTTTTTTAAACGATTGGCTCTTTTAATTTTTTTTCTTTCACTGCTCACTGAGACTTGCTCTGACCTCATCTTACCACCTACCTCTTGCACATTTGGTTTAATATGCAAATGAGCCCTGGATTCCTAATTGATCACAGTAAGAGCAACCTGATTTGCATGCAATGTTGTTTTTCTACAAAGGGTAATCACTGGCAATTTTGTAAACTGTGATGAGAGTTACTCCTTAGCTTTTGTGATAGTATAAAGCAGTGTTTTTTTCCAACGTCAGACATCCCTTTGTGTGTATCATTATCATTTGCATCCATGATTCCTAATCTACAGCTGACTCATCCTATTCTTTGAACAGTTTCAGTTCAGCACATCCAGTTATTCTTCATTTTTTATGCCTTGGCAAGCATGCAAATGAGCATACTTCTAATTGCATACTGCTAATTGCATATCATAAAAGGCAATTGTGTGTCATAAAATGCTGCTGTTAAACTATTTTCCTTTAATTTGAATCCTCTTAATAAACGCAGAAGACAGACTGGAAACTCTTGATGCACATTCAGAAGCCTTTTCATGGAAAGATGTGGATCAAAGAGCAGGTCCTGCTGTTTGAAGCTTGATGCAGTCACACTTCCTGTTTTAGAAAATTATAGTACAGAGTCACTAAAAGCATTGGCTAGGAGAAGAAGGCCAAGTTCCCCCTCCACATCACTGTCCCTCTCAGCATCACAGTCCAAATGTCTGTGTCTCTATCTCTCAACAACAAAGATGCAGCTTTCATATCTCACACCTCCACCTGGTGGATGACATAGTTGTTCTCCTCAGAAATGGGAAAATGTAAACTTTTTCATTTTAAAAAAAAACAACGTTTTTGTTTTGAATCCCTCAACTGAGTCGAGTGCCATCAGTGTACCATGAATGAAATTGGAATGCATGAAGATGCAGAGCAGAGTGGGAGCACTTGACTCACGGAGACATTTTTCATAAAAAGCTCCCAATGCAAACACTGTGGCACAGAACAAAGAACCGACCCTGTCGTTTGAAGCTCGGCACAGTTTCTCTGCACTTTTTTGTTTTTGGAGTGATCCAGGCACACGCTCTTCACTTTTGCTCCTATTACCTCCCCTTTCTCTTTCTCTCTGTCTCTCACAGTCTTGTCTGAATTTCTCCACAGATACAGGAGATCATTATAAGACAAGATTTCCACAGAAATAAATATATTTAGTCTCTTTAACAGTGTATTTATTGAAGCCGTTTGAAATAAGACAACAAGCTTGTCCTTTCTGTGTATTATGCAGAGGCCAGAAATTCTTTTATGACAGAGTCATCTCTGCATTTAACTCAGATATTTGCTGTAAGCAGTAGCTTCACATCTAAATCGGTATCTTGCTTAAGGGGAAGGGCTTGAGACAGAGATTTTCTCTGACATAATGTAAGTGTTCTCTTGGAAGTGATTAAGATTAAATGATAGCTGTGGAAAAGAAACAAATCACTTTAAAGCACTATTGTACTGGAAAGAATAGTCTGTAGAGAAATTGAGTGCTTCGTAACAATTTTAATAAAACAAAACAATGCATTATTAATTCACTAAAAATACACTTTGGTAAGTATCTAAGCTAAGTGACAAAGCCTGTTTTTAAACCTAAAGTTAATGTACATTTTGAAAAAAGTTCACTCAAAAGTCTGACTAAAGAAAACGAAAACAAATTGACAATTATGATGTTCTGTACATAATCTAAGATATAACATAAATATAAATGTTACCTGAAAATGTATACATTATTTACCCCTTATGCATTTATAGAGAACCAAGTCAGCAATGAGCACTTTAATATTTCATTCCACTGTAAATAATAGATTAAAGCATGTTTTCAATTCTCTGTTCACTTCAAATACTCAACCGACACATGGTTTACGGTGACGTGTTTCAAAAGAGATGCCTATAGAGAAACATTGTGCTGTCCTCTCACTTGAATCATGCAAGCTGTAAACATGGATGTTGACTCTATAGATCTCTGAGCTATTTAATTATATATGAGTGTAACATATTTGTTTCCTGTAAAAGCACAGTTTGTTGTGTTTCAATATATGCATTTATTAAAACATCAATACTGTAGGCAACGGATGGTAATTCATAATGTTGGTAGAAAATTAAACTGATCACCAGTGATTACAGTGTTTGCACAACTTATTACTCACTTCATGATTTTCTCTTAATGTAACAATTTTTGTGATGCTATGCCTAAAGCTACAGTTCAACAGCTTCTTACTGAGTGTGCTGAGGCTGCAACTCTCTTATCAATATAGTCAACCCTGAATATTTTATAAGAAAAGGTTTTGATTTTGTATGCTAACTATTTGGTTGGATGTTTAATTTAAGACCCACCCAAAAGCACACAATTGACAGTTTTTTAACCTTTTTAAGTTGAATGGCTGAAAAAATGTGCCTTGTTACTGAAATACACATCTGTCATACTGAAATACAACCCCACTGATGTTCTCAGCCAGTGCTGCCTACAAGAAAAAACAGCAAGTGTAGCAATAAAATTCTTTGACTAAAAGTCAAACTGTTTTTAGATGTGGTTGTGAGCTGCAGACATTTTTTTTATAACTTAGTGTTGTAACTGAATTCTTGCCTCTCCCACGAGTTCCTATTAGAGCTTGTTATACAGTTCATGCAATATGGATGATCCATGCACATCAAGCATGTAAAACCTGTGTTTATGTCCAGGTACAGTCTGATAGCAACAAATAATGTGTTTGCTGGAGCACTCTTTCTTATTGATTGTTGTGAAGGGGATATAGACTACTGGATGTCTTGGCATAGTGCTCTAAGAGATGTTTATAGGGCTCCATGTTAGTTACCTAGGTTTTTTCCTAATTTCTGTGAACCCCAAGAAGCTTTTTTTCCCTTTATCCTCCATCAACCTGAACTGACTCTTGCTCCCATCCAATCCCATCCTCACACAATCCACAATTCTCTTTTCTTCCATTTTCTTCACTCCATCCAAATCCTCATTTTTCTCCCCCCTCTCCATTTTCCTTCAAGTGTGAAATGAGAACGCAATACAGTAAGTTGACTTCGGGAGTGGAGAAGATGTGTGAGCGGTCTGTCACAGGAGAATGATCTTAACTGGCTTGTTTACCCTAAAATCCCTAACCAACTTCAGCCCCCCAAAACACACACACACACGCACACAATCAACATGAAATTATCTTCACATATGCACAAACAACAGTACCATCAAGACTTCTCTTAATTTTCAGTTTATATTACCCTCCCAAAAAACTATTTTCAAATAAAATGATAAGTAAGAAAAGTAATTGTGGAGAAATTATTCCCTCAGAGGAAGGTGCTGCAGTTAAATTTCTAAATGTAAAACCGTAATGAATGTTGATGAGAAGTGCTCACATAATATGAAAAGTCTCAAGCTGAAGGATGAAAGATGTCAGCAAAGTACAAAAAAGAAGGAAAAAGTAAACAAGCCACGATCCGACCACCTGTTGTGTCTTTGAAGTTAATGCACCTGCATGAGGTCTCAAACCAAATTAATCAGTCGCGCCCGAGTAGTTCATGATATTTGGCAGTTTCTGTGCCTGACTGTGCTAACACATGGCTATCCATCATATCTGCCTCACCCACCCTCACAGAAGTGACAGATCACATAAGACAGATGCATTTTTCAACCCTGACAGATGCATGACGCCAGTGTCAAAAGGCTAACTCGCATTTAGAGAAAGACAAGAAGACAGAAGACTGAGGGGGGAAAAATACCCAGTGTAGAAAAGGGAGCAAGTGATAAAACACTGCGGGAAGTTTTTGACCTTTCAGACATATCTGTATTAAGTTGCCGTGATCAGAGGCATGAAATCTTTGATCTAACCACTATAAACTCTAGATTAGATAATTAATGACTTGCACCATGGTTACATTAAATAACTGAGTAAAATATTAAATTCTCCAGGTTTTTACTTACATCACAGGGAAAATCAATGGGTTTGAATATGGTTTATTAACACAAGTATGAGGACCACAGCAAAGGATGGTAAAATTATAGACAATCATTCATCTGCCTGCAAATCCAGAAGAAAGTAGGGTGTATTCCAGGAACTTCTCCTGACTCAGACTTGTGTTGAAGAAGTGTTGTAGAATAAACTTAGTTCTTAGGAATGTCTCAAGGGTGGTATTTGCGAGAAACAAGTCCAGTTCACAAAAATCCCACCCCACAACCCACAGGGCACAAAGGATCTACAGCGAACATCCTGGTAAAAAAATAAACCACTCCACCCTCAGATGTTTATTTTTTCCTCCAAGCTTTAATCTTTTAGGAGTGTGATGAAGATTTATTCAACACTACAGACAGTAGGCAGCTGGTCATAATGATGAGGCTGATCCCCGTGGCCTGGAGATTAAATAAATCTGTCACACCCATTGCAACTTTCAGTGAATTAGGATTCAAAATGAGGAGTGTTGACTCAACAAAAACATGGCCTGATACAGCTTATTTGGAACAAGACAACCTGGGAATGCTAAATAGACTCATGACCGACAGATCCAATTTCCATTATCTAGTCTATTTCTATTCCGTCCATGTGACAATAATGCTCTGAACGCATCTTTCATCACTGCCCTAGTTCATTTTGATGGTGATAACAATCATTTCCAGCTGCCACATTTTGACAGGTACCACAACATTAGCTGTAATAGAGTAAGTGGTTAAAAATATACTTGACAGTGACCTAAAGTCAGGCTGCAAACTGTGGCCTTGAAAATGTTCCTCTCAGAACCAATCGGGGTGATAAATGTCATTCCCTCCTGACAGACAACCTGTTGACCTTTGATGGGGGTTGAAGGTTAAATGTTTTGTTGTTGGTTTTTTGCCAGCACACACTTGCTGCATAAAACTCCTTAACTGTGCATCCACAAAAACATCTTAGTAATCCTGTTCTTCAAATAATCTCTGTAAATGCCCATCCCCACAGTCACACATCCCAAATTAACACTCCTATTTTCGCTTTGAGGCTTAAAGGTGTTGTTACATCCATATCCTGTTTTGATAAAGGGGATTTCTTTGTAACAGCAACATTCGAAAATCAGTGCAGTGACTGGAAGAAATAGCCACAAGCTATCCATAAGCTGTTGGTTTACAAAAAACATACATTTTTAGATAAAAGAATCTATTCTAAGTTCTGTCACATCTCATACCTGTCAACCTCCTGACTCTCAAAATGAAGTCAGTTTAAAAATACCTCTGCTTCTTTCAAACTGTCTTCATTTGCTTCTCTTCACACATTCCCATCTGGCTTTGGCACTACTTTGATAGGCTGAATAACCAGAAAAGCTGGACTCATGTATTAGAGTTGAAATTGGGCTATTTTCAAGTTGCAAATAATTTGAACATGGTTGTGAAGAGGGAGGATTCAGCGATGAAGTCCGCTTGCATTTCAGACCAGGGGACTGTGTGATGATGTAACACACAAACAGTAGCAGATAATAGGCCTGTCTCATTTCGGGGTCTGCACACTACAAAGTGTGCAGTCTACGGAATGACCTCCATAGGCTGTGTACTTCAAAGCCATTTATTCGTTCATGAAATGAAACATCCTATCTAGTTTTAGAGTATATCCCATAATGCTTCCGTCCCCAAAGGGTTGCTGCTAATTACCTCAGAGATGTGCAAATGGGGATGGAAATGTCAGCTAAAAGTCTCATCGTAAAATGTACATTAGTGGCTGGCTTTGTTAAAAAAACAAAGAAAAAATAGGTAACTCTTCATTAAGACCTTCTAATTTTCCATCCATCCATCCATTTTCTGAACCGCTTAATCCAAGCGGGTGTGCTGGAGCCTATCCCAGCTATCAATGGGCGAGAGGCGGGGTACACCCTGGA
>JAVQJG010045727.1:0-17681 GCA_036024015.1 Craterocephalus amniculus
TATTATTCCTTTCAACAGTCTGAATTTTCCAAAAAAGCAAAAAGCAATTTCCATAATATTTTGCCTCAGTCACACATTTAAATTTTTATTAATTTGAATATATATTTTCTAAAATATATTTTGTATAGATTATAAAATAAAAAATGTGTTAATCTTTAAACAAATATATGTATTGGCATACAATAAATTTAATTTTGTCATTTTAAAATTTGACATTTTCTATCTATACAATTTACTTAAGATAAAAAAAATGTCATATTATTTGTAATAAATTTTCTTTTAGATGTATCTATTTACATATTTACTTAATTTTAGATATTTGCTTAATCACAAGCACTACAACTAACAATGCATCTAAAACAATCCCCAATCATTTAATTACAGGTATCTGGAACTAAAACTTTTCAGCAGTTCTCATATTGATTGGAGTAACTTTGATTAAATTCATCCCGTGGGCCAGACTGAACCCTTTGGTGGCCCAGTTTTGGCCCCTGGGCCATATGTTGACATCCCTGCCGTACACAGAATCCATCTGCTGCCGTATTCTGGGTGTGTGGTTGTCCCTGCCGTGGGAGGTCCATGCTGTATCTTGGATGATGTTTGCCAGAGCTTTGAAGCAAACTTCATTTCTGACCTTGGATGGGGCGTGGTTTCATTAGCATGGTTGCAATTGTTGCAACATACGTCTTTTGTATGTGCAGACATAGCAATGTCCAAATGAAAATGGTCAGATTACACACAGAGAGATTCAGAATAAGTTATTTGACATTGTGCATTATCAATTGTAGCATCTTTTTGTGTAAAGATTTCTGTGTTTGACATTTCCAGTCAACTGCTGTGTTCTCATATACTCGAACTGTGCATGCCAGTCACATTGGTACCTGCGCGTTTACACGGAGGCTGAAAAATGTAATGTGACAGTTATCAGTAAAATCAGTATTATGTCACCTAGTGACACCCACATGTGCTTTTTATACAGCTGCAGTGTTGCTTTGTGCGTTTCCTCATATTCTTGTTGCTAATTTTATCCTTGATCATTTTCTCAACTCGTCTGCTTGTAGGTGCTCCTGATAATTCTCTGCTTATTTTCTCACAAAGACTGAAGATTTGTTTCTGTTAAGTTTGCTTGTTGGTGCTTTCATTAGTTCCCTACTCTTTTATTTTGAGCCCCCCCCCCTTTTGTTAATTTTGTAGATCCAGTTCCATAAAGCTCCCGTTGGCAAAACAAATACAGTATGTTTGACACAATCCGGCAGCCAGCCCATGAATCTGCCTGCCGCGACGCTCCAGATGGGACAAGCTAAAGACAAAAAGAAGAGTACTGGCAGATCCTGGGCATGAGATTCTCTGCTTTCACGTTTAAGAGATAATACATTCTGTGCTCTTATTCATTTAAAATTCAACATGTTTTCAGAACTCAATGAATGCAAGTAAACCCTTTGGTACAAACTCTGTAGTCTTCATAAATCTGCACAAAGCTAACATTAATTTTACACTTGTGGGAGTTTTGAATGGTTCCTTCCGTGAATGACCTTCTGAGTCAGTCAATGTCAACACATTTTAACACACCAAGTTTATTATGGGCCACTCAGAGAGAGAGAGAGAGACAGAGAGAGAGAGAGAGAGAGAGAGAGAGATCCTTGGTGGACGCTAAATATTTCTTTACATTGAATTTATAGATGCTAAACACCCCTAAAACTGGGGCGGTTGTGTACCTTTTCCCAGTAGGATAGAAGCGGGAGCAGCTCAGACCGTCCCAGGCGCAGTAGGGGTCTCTGGCGAGGCAGCAATCAGCACAAGCGGAGCCGTAGGCGTTACAACGGTGCAGGGAGACCTGGGAGACCCCGAACTCCGAGCTGACGTATAGCTGTTGCTGCAAAGCAAACAGTTCAAATGTCAGCCCCCTGGTTTGTCTTTATAAGTGGCCGGCTGGCAGGAAAAGGGGGCAGAGTGCCGAAGCAATTATGGCTTATTATTTCCTTTCCTTTTGGGCGACTTATTGTGCACAGGAGACATTTTTTCCATGCACTGCCTTAGACAATGAGTAACGTGTTAAAACAACATGGCTTCACCAAACGTGCAAAGACACTTACTTTTTTGGGAGATATTTTCACGTTCGTAACAGCAGCTTGGTTCTGGGGAAAGAAAAAACAAACTCAGTTTTTACTTTGCTGAGATCTAATCCTAATTATGCATGATAACACAACACTGAGCAAAATTGTGAGCAACCCCTCATTTCTTTATATGTTGCCAGGAAAACTGGAAAAGGGGCAGGGATGGATTAAAACATGAAAACCTAGAGGTCTTAAGTTCACCAGACTTTCTAAAACTCTTCTTTGGGTATTTTCTGTCCAGATGATGCCACACTACTGTACCTAAAAAACATTGAGGTCCGGGTTCTGGGAAGGATCCATCCCTCCATCTGACCTGTAACTGGTTGCTTGGGAGCACTGTCTCTACTGCAGAGATTATTTTATCACAATAGTGGAGGTGCAACAAAACAACTTCTCAGATCAGAATCTCCACACTTTGGGTAAACTCTCAGACGGAGGGACTGCTGTTGTCCAGGTGTCGGTAGAAGATCAAAGGCGTCTGGGCCTTTCTGATCACAGGTTTAGCTTTTCCAGCTAAGATAAAACCACATGTACAAAGGTTCACTTGGGCCAACAACAGACTCTTGTAGTATTTTAGCACGCTTCCCATCACTCTGCACTGCATTGCATCAATCTCACGAGTGCCACCCGCCTCTCGTCTGTCTGTCTGCCCTTGGCCTTTGTGTTTTTGCCAAGCGCACCCTCCTCCACGCTGCCTTTGATTTTCAGAAAAAAAAAGATTAAAGAGTAAGAGGAAAAAAGGGGGAAAGGACAGCAGACCTTAAACACTTCCAGCTCCTCCAGGATTAGATCTTCATGCAGGGATTGATTGCTTGGCAGGACAATCACCTTCTGTATTGTACCTTTGTCTGAGGGGACAAAGAGAGGTCAACAATGAACAACCAGAGAGCTAAAGAACAACTGTTAGGGGAATAAATAAACTCCAAGCCTGTTTCTCCTTTGCCTGTGTTTGTTTTTGAATCATTGCTATGATCAGCTTCCACCGCAAAGCAGTGGGAAGTGAATCTCTTAAGCCCAGACCAGAGAGGTCAGCGACAGCGAAAAAGCAAGGCCATCATCATCATCATGGCTGTTTTGTCCCAGGAGCTCCGGTGGAGTTACAGTAACCACTCCTGCAAACACCCGATAAGAGCGTCTCATCATCCTCGGGACAAAGCACAGTTTCAGGAGCAGATACGGTCAGACGGCGCTGGCTTGTCTTCAAGAATCCAGGCAGGGGGAACAGACAGGAGAGGCTGCTTTATAAACACAAGCAGCTGCGTGAAAGTCCCAGAGCAGTTTGCTGAATGCAAATGTGCCCGCATGGATATGCAAAAGCACGAACGCGGGAATGATTCTCCATGCAAATACTAATTACTCTGTGATAAACAGACAAGTTTCACAAGAGCCCCATGTATTATGTATTAGTGGAAATGTCCCTGGTGTTATTTCATCATCAGGATGGATGGTGTCAGACACACAACCCTTAGTCCCAGGAGTATGAGGCCAGATGCAGATGTGCTCATGGAAAATTGTGCATTTTGAGCAGCTCTGCTCAGTTTTTTATAAACGTAAGAGTTCAGTTTTGGCTTATTTTAGTCATTTCGTGTCTATCTGTGTGTTAGTTTGTGACATCTGCTGGTTGTTTAAACATGTTTGAGCCATTTTAACCCTATTTGTTCCTTAATTGCCAGTTTAGTCTTTATTATTGGCTCTGGAAGTTTCTGCATCTGGTTTTTGGGTCATTATGGGCTTCTTACATTATGATTAACAATGGTGCTGATTTAATATGAGTTTATTTGAGTCTCAGAGTTTTCAGTCATTCTGAAACACTGAATAGTTTCGATGCTCGAATAATTTTAGGTTTCTTTTATTATTGTGTTGGCTGTCAGGCGATGAGTCTCCGGAACAAGGGCCGCTTTACTCTTCAGGCCCCTGAGCCACGATACTACTCCCTTCTGTTGTCGCAGTGATTGCCTCTGATAATGAGCAGAATTTTTTAATGACTGTGGCATATCTCCTACACAATGGATATGCAGAGAAAGGTATATTTTCGCTGACACGAGCATGAACAGAACACTGCGACCTCGACGTCCCGTGTCAAGCTGACCTGCTTGTGTTTCGGTTTAGCTGCTGTTAACAGTAACCTTCTTTATCTGTTCATCTGATAACCTGCAGCAGCAAAGGGACTCCACTCAATTATTTACTTATGAATCACATCAGTGATCACTCCAAGTACAAAGGGCTGCATCAATGTTATTTGGTTATAGGCCAGATGGATATTTACATACATTTAAAGGTGTAGACGGCCCCATGCAAGCTTTAATAACTCCAATCTATTTTTATTTGTAGCAAAGGACCTTTTTGTAAATTTAAATCATCTTGAGGGGTTTAGACTTTTAGATTCAACAAATGATCATTTATCATCAGTGATTTACAGGATAAATAGATCATTTTATGGAAGAAGTAGATTTGAATCGAGACTCGTACCTGTTCCCAGGAAGAGCACCTGATAGTTGCCGTCAGCAGCTGTGACCTGATCCACGGCCACTGCTGTGTATTTGTAGTCTGCGTTGGTGCGGACTACCAGGGGTCTCCTCCCCACCGGGTAGATGGGGTTGAACATGACCGGATGGTTCCGGACAAAGTTCACCACATCGTCTGGGAACTCTTTTGTTGTGTGGATGTCAGGTGTGAAGGCTCCACCAGGACACTGCACAGACAGACAGCATGTTATCTATCTAAGAGATGTGATAAGAGAACTCCCTGATGGATACAAGTTGTCAAGAATGAATATATAAAAACGTTTTTCAAGTTTTATTAACACTTTTAAAAGTCTGACCAGAGTAAAATGAGGAGAAAAGTCTACATTTTTAAAATCTTAATTCTTTATTTGACCCTCTAAGAAAACATATTTGTATTTTTACCATTTATTACAGTGTTATATGTCAAAATTGTTGTAGTGCATTATTGTAAAATTATTGTATCCACCAGGGGGCAGAAGAGAAGCATCATCAGGGTTTTTACCAGTAAGTGATACAAAAGCTCTCAGAACCAGCATGAATCAAATATGAAACACAGGACATGGGTTAAATAATTTAATTCTACTTCAACATGAACAAGGTCACAAATAAAGCTCTTGTGTTAAAAATTTAATTAGCTTGTCTTTCATATTTTTAATGATGTTTTTATGGGTTTGTTAAGCACTTTATATTGTCTTTAACAGGAAATGTGCTATACATATACATTTTCCTTGCCTAAAATTCTTAATGTGTGTTAGAAAGTATTTTTCACATAGAAAACCATCACGTGAAATTTGTAAAAATTCAAATAGAATGAAATACCCCCAAATTTATATATATATAAGCTCAGTATTTTATAAATGTAGAATTTTATAATGTGTTTATTTAATTCAAATTTCATTTGACCTATCAGGACAATTGTGTATTCATCAAGTATAATGATCTAATTATGCCCCACAGTGCAAACAAATAAAAACAAAAAAGAGATGAGATATCATAAATCATCTTTTCAGAAAAATGCTTTACAGCTCAGATACAAAAAATGTGTAGATATACTGTTTCATCAAAAAAACAGACATCAAGGAGTAAATCAACAAGGATTTCATCCAGCTGTAAAATAAAATATTGATTAGGCCATCACCAACAAAGAGTGCCATCTACTGTGCTCCAACTCAGCAACTTTTTCTATATTTCAGTTTCTTCCTCATTAATTGGTGGCTTTTTCTCAAAAACCCTTTTGAAACATTCGCATTTTTAAACCACTTAATCCAAGAGAATATTTTTTTAAAGAAATGAATAAATAGAAAACCAAATGTGAACTTACAGTCCCTGGTCTTGGGTAGGGGATGCGTCCCTGGAATGCCACCCATTGAAAGTTGGGTCCCTCTCTATGAGCGAAGGGTCCGTTAAACACAGTGAGGATGTCCGCCATGTTGTACACACACACTGCCGATCCTTTAAACACCGAGCTGTGGAAATAAGATCCACGCGTTGAATGACCTATAACTGTGGGAGCTTACAGTCACATCCAAGAGACCAAAGCAGTAAAAACATTAAGCAGTTTGTTTCTTAAGATCACAGCTTCCGAGGTTGTGTGAGTCATGACAGGAAGGACCTTCACATGCCAGAGTGGACAGCGCCTCTAATTCCTCCTCAGGATGCGATGTGGTTTGCTTCAGATATTTAAAACCACACTACTTAACACATAAAAGATGCTTTGCTGGGAAAGGGAACAGAAGCATATTGTGCAGTGCAGAGAAGGAGGAATAACAGCGAGCGCAGGGAGGCTAATGGACCTCACTGTTTGGTTTGGCTGAGTTCTCTGAGCCAGGACTCTCTCCTGTAGACTTTCTCTGACTCTGAGGCAACAAGTGAATCTGAGGTCTGTGGCAAAGTCACTCCGAGTTAAACAGACAGAGTCGGTTTAAGGTCAGAGCAGATGGATCATATGACCGTTTCTATAAACCTACAGATGTAGGAAAGCAGCCTGAATGTTCAGCGGTGCTCTTCAGTTCCCACAAGGATTTCCTTCAGCATAAACATTTCTTTTTAGTCATTAATGTCAAAAACAATGTTTTGGACATTATGCTTGTCATATTTTGACTTCAAGAATTCTACAGAGTTGAGGTATATATTTCCTGTTTCAGGATAAGATGACGACTTTGTTTGGTAACTTAAAAAACTGACAAGGTCTATTTTTAGATTTAGATGCATTGCATCAGTTTTTCCCAGACAGTAGTGGTTCCCAAACCTTTTCTGCAGGCCTGGCTTTTATTGACAAAAGTACTGTGTTTGGTTTCATACCATCAGATGCTGCTATTAGGAAAAAAGCCCCGGTGGTCATTTTATAAATGAAGATTGTAATAATGACTCAGAGTTATATTGCCGTTTGCTGCTGACGGCATTCAAAGTGCTCACGCTGGATCCGTTTTTCATCCACTTCTTACCCCTATTCAGTGATTGTAAGACTGCACGTTGCTGCAGACTGACAGAAACATATAAGCCAATGCCACAAAGGGCGTCTCCGCCCACCAATGGATCATTAGTACGTCAGCGATGCTGATATTAACCACCACACGGGTAAAGCAAGAAAAGATATCCTGCCATATTTTCTTGTCTTATCTTTTTTCTAAATTGTTGAAATGTCTGCTGATTCATCACCCAGAGCTACTTTAATGTATTTGTCCATGCTTTGCTTGTATTGTAAAAACTATGTTTTATTTCCTCTGATGTAAACTAGTTTTATTCTTATTTTACTATTAGTTACCACTGGATGTTTTTATTGATTTCTACATCTTTTATTAGTGACTATTTTTTCCCTTTCAATGCACATTTGTCTCAATTTCGTTTCCCATGTACAGGTACTTGATAGATGACAATAAAAGGTATTGTATTGATTTATATAAGCTCATGTTGACATCCTCATATTTGAACAAATTCACTCGACCCTCTGAACATAGTTTTTTTTGGGGAAACTTGTAGGTTGCAGCCCGAAGATGTAACCATTAACTATCAGGACAACATCTCCGAGATCTCTACAATGTTTTTTTAAACTCCGTGTAGTAAAGTCCACCTCTTTTGGTTGTGGTTAAACTGGTGTGAATGTGGTTTTGCTTATCAAAAAGAGTTTCTGAGACTCAGGAAGGAAGCGGGTGCCAGAACCAGAACCAGAACCAGGTTTGTGTGAAAGCTCCTGTCTGCTTGGGACAGGGCTGCAGGTCTGAACCGGATGCTGGTGATCATGAGATCCTCAGGCAGCACTGCAGTAAAACCAGACACCATTCTCTACTGAAAACCAGTGCAAGGACTCAAGAAGACTTCCACAAATGCAGGCAGGAACAACTGAACAAGCTTCTGAAATGAATGAAATCAGTCGAGAGTGTCCGCTGATCTTTATCCACTCCTCAGTCGATCCGAGCTGCAGAACGCTTTTTTCCCTGGCTCTGTGTATTTTTATTGTAATGTGCAGTGTATTATGTTATACACCGTTGAAAAGCGCTTTTTCTGTACTTTCAGAAACCATTTGAATCTTTTTAATTGCACCAAAGGTTCAAAAGTTACTGAGGCACCGAGAAGCACATGTTACGAATGTCTGATGCACAACCGAATCTTGTCTGTGATTGGACATTCATAGTGCAGAGGTCGACACTTATATGTACACAAAGGTCTTTCTTTCCACTTTCTGGTAGTTTTAGAATTTCTTAGACATATAGTTCAGGAGTAATGATCATGAGAAACATACATGACATCCTGTTAGCGGCGTCGGGCATAATGTAAGCACTGTTACATCAGAACCAGTCAGAAACTAGCTTTCAAGGTCAGAAAGTTACATAGTGCCGCTTTAAAAGCAGAGGGGAAGCTGCAAAATGTTAAATATCACCATATTCCAACATTGTGTTACCCCAAGATCACCAGCAAACCTTCAGCCTTGCACTGTCCGCACACAGATTCCTCCTGCTTTTCTAAATCTTTCGATGAAAATGACTTTAAGGCCAAAACATCAAAACAAAATCTGTGAATCTGCAACATGACGGGTGATATTTCTCATGAAACAGCCTTTGTTATGGTTTGTATCGTCAGCCTTACCTTGTGGATGTGAAGACCCCAAACACTAAGAGGCCCTTGGGTTGATCAGTTTCCAGCAAAAACACACTTTCTGTAAGAGAAAAACACACACATACTGGGGTATGTAGAGACAGAGTAACAGATCCAGATCTAAAAATGCTGCTACTAATGTTTAAAGTTGAGGACAAGTACATCAAAAAATGAACACAGTGTTACGAAAAGCAACAAAGCGCTTGTTATGAAATTGGACAAAGGCATTAAATTCTAATCCAGACTAAACACACAACTTGTGTGGAAAAAGCAAAGCTTAAAAATCAATCCTGAAACATAAATAGCAAGCTTTCATAATTTAGGCCGATTTCTCTCTATTGGACCGTCCACCAAAACACAAGCCTCAGAAAAAGGACACAACGAACGGAAAATGAAAATGTGTCTGTGTTACAAACCGAGTTCGTCAAAGTGTGTCTCCGTGCCGTCCTCCTCCAGCACCGAACATACCATCCTGGCTTTGAGGAAGGTGGTCCACTTGTTGACGAGGCTGCGCTGCCCGCCGATGTCGTTCTGCAGACAAACAAACAAATAGCAGCTGGAAACCGTAAAGCATGCAGCCTCCATTCATCTGGACACGGACAGAGACGCTCACCGGACACACTCTTGCAACCATGGTGTGGATGTTTTTAGTGTTCCCGCTGTTATCCGTCAGCCTCTCTCTGAAGAAAAAGTACAACTTAGCGTCATTTGGGTCCATCCCGTCTGGTATCAGGTGGGCGTCGATGAAAATCGGCTCTAAATAAAGACACGGGAGGTTTTCCAGACAGATTCAAAGATGCGTCTTTAATTGATTGAATGAATCAATATGAGTTCATTTTAGATGTGTTCTCACCACTCAGCCATTTGGAGTTGTGCTGATCTGTCCGCACTGCATTTCTCTTGGTCAGGCTCCTGAAGATGGCAGCATCTGTCCCCATGAAGTCAATGTACATGCCTGAGAACAGCTCCTGATCTGAAAGCATGCACACACAGAAAAAACACCATTATTAACACTTTAATCGAGCCTACAAGAAAATACTTATTACTTAATTAAAAGATTTGTTTATACAGACAATTACATGGCAACCTCTATGTGAGTTTTTACTGGAAATGTCCTCATAACTGCTTAAAAACTCCCTTTCCTGCTTCTTATAAGTGGCCCTGTGTTCTACACGGCTGCCTCGTGTTTTCCCTTCCCCACATTTAATCACCTACCAGCTTCAGACCATGTGTTTAAGGAGAAATGCAGCAAGATCGGAGAATATTAAAGACCTATGGCCTCCATCCAAGGCGCTGACAGCGGCCCGACGGTCATGGAGGGTGCAGAACATGTGCACGAGGAGATGAAAGAGATTTAACCGAGCCTAGGATCAGCATCTGATTGTCCTCTGAGGCACAGAGTAAAACCACTGCTTTTGCAGCACTGCAGCTGGCCTCACTGCATTTCTTTTCTCCCCCATGGATTACACGATGCTCTCCGGCTGGCAACCCTGCTGCTGACATGGCAATGCTCGGGTGTCGGAAAGCAGAGCTGAGGGTGCAGTGTGGCATCTTTGCCGTGTAAAAAGCAACCCAACACCCCTTCAACCAATCAGAGATCAAAGGAGGGGCTTAACTTGGAAGACATATGAGCCTCCATGTTTGCTGCACATGAAAGCTGAACGTAAATTTGAAATATCAAGTTATCATAAGTTATTAAGAATCATATTTCCAACAATTAACAGTTAAAACCCCATTAATTTTGCATTACATACAACTCTACATTTAACTGAAAACACTATAAATATAACCATGTATAAACTACGGGATTAATGGGGCTAAATGTGGTACATATAGGCCCATGATGTCTGTAACATGTTTATAAAGGTTTGTACAGTGGGAAGAGGACAGAGTGGAACATCTGAAAGGTGATTAACTCAAATATGTTTTTCATGGGTAAAAGTGGGAAAGGGGTTTCCCAGTATGTTATGAAATGGCACCCAAATAATTCAATACTTTAAAAACCTTTTATTTTCATTGTGAAAGGGGAAAGAATTAAATAGATTTGATCATCTACTGTATATAATGTAATAAAGATCAAAGAATCCGGTGACATGTCTATGGAGACAAAGTTGAAAACCAATTACCTTTGGTTCCTCATGCAGTTTTTCAATGGAAATCAGGGAAATTTCTGAAACCACAGTCAGTGACTGCAGCTCATATCTATTTCCACAAAGCTTTATGTAAAGACTCTCCCTTACAAAGAAAACAACACAAAAATCTAGAAACTATGAAGCCTTTTTCTGGGCCTGAGATCATCTTAGATGGACTCAGACTGGCTGTAAAACTGTCCTGTAGAAAAGAAAGTCTAAATTATTTAAAAATAGTGGATGCTTCATTTCAGAGAGCCGTCAAAAGGAGCAAAGAGTTCAGTGTTTTACTAACCCACCTGAAAATATCTGGCACATTATGAAATTAAGATTCAACAACAGAGGCCACAAACTGAAACCCTGTAAGAGGAAGGAAAAACATTCATCTTTCAGCATTCAATTGGTTTTGTTTCCTCACTTTCCTTAAGAAATAATGAAAATAACTGTGGTTCGGAGGACTGAGCTAAGTCCTTTGATGGTGTCCCCACCCAAACCGGCCTCTTCTCTGTCTTCCTGGTTCCAACTGCGTCTCAGTCATCCAACCCCTGCACGGATTGAGCACGGGGGCTAGGGGGGCTGTACTAGGGCTAGAAATTAATCTAATCAATTAGAGGCTTTGTAATGATTTAATCTTGATTAATTGCATTTAAATCATACGGCAGTTGCTCAAAAGCAATATTGGTTTTAAAGGGATTTCAACGGACAACTGAATCAAACAATAGACACATAACAACAGACAATAACATTTCTTACTAAAACTCGAGTAATGTCAGGAAAAATGCTTTTAACTGCATTTTCAACAAAAAGGGATAAAAAATGATAAGGACCAAACATTTGCATGCTTGTACCAAACAAAGACATCTGAGTTACGTTAAAGAAATGTAAGACACATGTTTATGTTGTTAAATATTTGAGTAAAAGTTTGGGGACTTGGCAGGGTTTAGGGCCAGTGTTTGAATTGAACTAAATTGTTTGATTGAATATTTTTGTTTTGTGCAGAAATAAGGCAAGTTACATAACATTAATCATCTTCCTGTCTCCTCTGTCCATGTCAGTAAAAATGAAATGTATTTGGATATTAAATATGCATAATGTTTTATCTGTATATTATTATATCTGCATAATGTTTATGAAACAGACACGAACAAGAATAATTTTTTTAATGTAGAAAAAGAAATAAAATCAAAATAATATCTCTGGCCCAAACTGAACAGAACTATAGTAAAAGTATTATTTTAAGTACTTTAACTAACCGTTAAGGCTGTTCTCTAATGAGTTTACAGCATGTTACAGCAGTTTGAACTTTTCCTTTTATTTTTATTAATAGTTATTAATATCTGACAGTAAGCCAGGGCTGGATCAGCCAGCAGCAGCTATGAGTCTGGTCCTGGAGCAGAGGCGGTTGTCTCCTGCTCCGATGGCTGGGAGGAGGCTTCTCAATGGGGGCGTGGCCTATATCAGCACCTGTTGCTCACTGATAACACTAAATGTGTCATGCTTTCACGTCAGTCTCAAATAACACCAGAAAAAGTCTCTAAATTTGATATTATTTTTTTGAAAGAGTTGCTAAACAACTAAGTCTGAAAACTTGTCGGATACAGTAACTGAATTGGCATCACTGTATTAGTCAAGCTGAGTGCACTGGAAACCGTGCACTGACAATCATTCCATGTTGTAGGAACGTAAACTGTGATTAAGTTCACAGTTTTGCTAACTTTGTGCCAACTGCAGCATAAACAACACAAAACAACAAGTCTCCCTGAACCTTATTTAAATGTTCGATATCTGACTTAAGAGCTGAAATACGTCAATTCCCACCAAACTGAAAGCAAATTGACGGAGGCAGAGAGAGATGGAGGCACCTACTGATCATCACAGAGACTGTATTCACTTGAGGGTTGAATGAACACCTCCCTTTTCCAGATTCAGTCCTGGAGTCAATGTGAAATACTTGTTCCTGTCACACACAAAAAAAAAAAAGAGAGATAAAAAAAAATCAGACATTGACGGGACATTTTTATTTGACAGGCTGTTCCCTCTGGTGGTCTGTGACAGTGAAACGGACTTCATGAGTGAAATAAATGTTTGAAAAAGACACAGAGGGGCAGTTCAGCTGTGGCCGGATGTGTCGGTAAAAGCATAGCAAAGCATAGGAATGTCTGTGCTGACGTTTTAGATGGATATTTCTCTATTTAAGGGCAAACTGCTGCCAAGTATCAACGTTCTCCTTGTTGTAGAGAGTAGCGGTGGTAAAATATAACAGTTGCCGTCCCATCTATTTAGATTTGGACCTCTGCTGCGAGTTTTCCATGAATGGGAATGTGAAGCATGTCAGCTAAGCAGCAGTTTTCCAAGAGGTTTTGCAGGTGGACAAACTACATCCAGCAGGCTCTGCTGGTAGCTTCTTTTTGCTAAAGATCCTCGAAAAATGTTTGATTTATCGCTTGTTGACTTGAAAATTTACACAATATTTAAAATTCTTTTTAATTAGCAGATTTCATGCCATTCAATATTTTGCTTTAATATATAATATAAACAAATACAAATAAAGAGTAAGTTCCATGAGAATTTCTATTATTATAAAGATTTAAATGCCAAATAAAAGATTGGATTTACCTATTAAGCTCGGCTTTTATTGGTTAAAAAAAAGACACAAAAGCACTGTTGCATGCTAACAATTAGTTTCCTCTCCATGCTTCTGACTTTTTAGAGCACCATAACAATCGGTTGACACGCTCACAAAGCTCTGGTCTGTGATGTCAGCCTTCCAGTGCAGCATCTTTTTATACTTAACAGACCTCTCTTCCTGAGACGCTGACATGTTTGAGCTGGGAGGCTGCAAACAGAGCGGTCTGCCTTTCAAACAAAAAACCCCAGATGACAAAAGACACAGCAGTTTGGAGAGAGCCTGCTTCTCTGCGCTTATTAGCTTTTGGCTGCAGTCGGCGGATGAATGCTGTTCACTCCGTGAGCACATTTCTCCTGGAGGGCTTCCCCAGTCCCACTTCCAGAGCTGTGTGGCCGGATATGAGAGCCCAGAAACGGCCCTGACACCAGACCTTCATTTTCTCCCCCTTATCCCTTCTCATAAGACACCCGGCCGACTGCAGGGGAACTTGGCTCCTTTCAGATTGTGGAATCTGTTCTGACTTTAAGGAAAACAAACACATGGGGACACTTAACCACATCAAATCGCTGAGATTAGAGCAGTTTGGTAGGCACAGATTGTTGTATTCATTCATTCCCAGTTCTTACTTTTCATCATATTAGTGTTTAGATGTCATCTCATAGCCTGAAGTACAACCCAAAGTCTTCTTAAAACCAAACCAGAAAGCATTTTTATTGAAATAAGTTGTGGTTATAGCCTCCCCGATGTCCGTCGATGGTTTTCCTGTATGAGTTTGTGTCTTCTGTGACGTGAACCTACCTCTGGTCTGCGGCCCCGGTTGATGTACACGCAGACGGGACTGTACGCGCCGCTGCCACACATAAACAGGTGAGTTCTGTTATAAGGCTGCACCACCCGGATGAAGTTCCCACAGCCATGCTGGAAAGTTCAATCAAAAACAAAAGAGAGATGCAAATGACATGTTTAGCGTGGAAAAAAGTGAAGATATCTCTTTGATTTGTTTAATTATTCTGAGAGTTTAAATCAGTGTTTGAGACATAAGAAGTTCATGAAGCATCTAAACAGATGGAGTCGACTGTAAGCACGTCTAGCGAATATCTGTTCAGTGAGTTGATCTGTTTATTAGGGTCTATCAAGAGATAAACCTAAACTTTCACCCTTAATAGGTTCTGTGGAAGGCTTTTCCTTTCCACTGTCTCTGTGCAGCTTAGGATGGAAGATTAGATCAGATCTGATGCAACCTGTTTATTTCCTAGATAAGCAATCACTGTTCTTATAAATTGGTTTAAATTAACTCACTTTTTATGAATGGGACAACATTGGATCATAAAATGGATTTGTTTCAGTTGGATTATATTTAGATTACAGTTATAATCCAATACAGAAAGAAAAAGACTTTATTTGGTTTACAATGGTGTGCATTGACTTGGACAAACTTCACATTTGTTCTATTCACTTATGCTCGTTGAAAAAGACATAGCTATGAGCCTATAGAGTCAAATGGATGAAGTGGCTTACGTAAGTCAATTACAAAAGTTTTTATTTCACTCTAAGTTTTTATTAATATGTATTACCATGCTACAGTCAGGGCTAGTATTAGCTGCTTTTTATGAAGGTATGGGTCCTTAATTCATTTGTATTTGTAATATAAAAAATTTGTTGAGTTAATTAATTTTATCCAGTGGCACAGTTTTGAACTAATAGTTTAGTTAATGCTAGAGTTCTAGCCCAGGTATAAACTAGGCTAAACTAATCTGTGTCAAAGTCACATTTCTTTGTTTTTAAAACCTAATTTAATATACAGTACTAAGGGGTCTATTTAAACTAATTATGTTGAGTTGAAAAGTTATTCATACATTTTCTGCTTCGAGAAAATTCAAATGATATTTCTTAATGATTTTCAACAATATAAGACCTGATATTTGTCATGACTGCAGTTCATTTTGTAGTTATTTGGTTTCCAGATATGTCATTTAAGCATGACAATGCTTATAAAAATGATTTATAATATTTTCTTCGCCTCTGACTACTCTCATCTACCTCTTAAAATGTCCCCATTGCTGCCATGCTAACTGATCTAAGTGCTTCGTGCTTCGACCACAAACCGAGTGGTGAGATGTGATCCGGCTGCCTGAAAAGGTGATACTTAATCTTCTATGGCAAACGCTGTTTAGTAGCTCCTGCCAACCAGTCATAATTAACTAAACATAATTTTTTTGTGAGTCATTTTGTCATTTATTATTGCACTTATTTAGTGATATTGAAGTCATAGTATTTTTCATTGAAAATGTTAAATAATGTCACTTTAATGTCACCGTAATCATCTTTTATCAGTGTCGTATCCAAAGCTGTACACCGTATTAGCTTTCCACCAACAAAGCCTTTGATTTTACTTGCCCCAGTATCTGTTGCAGTAATATCAGTAGTTCAATAAATAATAGCTGTTTTCGTATTTTCTAATCTCAGCTAAGACACACTGCATCAGACATACCGGAGGATAGATCTATTTCCTGGTATGAAGCCAAGGCGAGCATCAAATCCAGAACGTGTTTATTGCTGCTGAATGTTATTCCATGTGTGGCAGTAACTCAGGCTTATCTCACTCCTCATGACAGTCGTAGCATCGCGTGCTGCACAACCAAACCATTTCACCTCGCTGGTCTGGCATCAAAACACCAGCGGAAAAAAGGCCGTCATTGGTTGAGGTGAGATTGACTACTGATCCTTCTGCTTCCACTTCCAAACCAAGCAGCAGTGGGAGCGCTGGACTCTGTGGCTAATCAAGCTTGAGTTTGCAGAAAACGAGTGGAAGAAGGAGAGGGGGGGGGGGGCAAAAATTGGGGAGGATGAGAAGAACACGTATCCAGGGAGCTGTCAGGAACTTGGCCATGGCTGCAGAACTGGCAGCTGCTGCAGCTCAGGGCTGGTGCACATGGCTCCGCTGAGAGCTATCAACGGATAGCAACCGAATATTTTACTGTCACACACCCATCTCTGTTATTTATCGTCCTCTACTTTATCTCTGTTTCTGCTTTCCTCTTTTTTTTTATCACTCCTTCACTTCAGCGTACCCGTGTAAGCCTGGTATGGGTTTTACCGTGCCACATTTATACTTGACCCGTTTTATTTTCATCTCCTGTTTCCCCTCGTTATACAGCCGTGGTCTCACATGCAAACTAAGCTGAAACTGAGCAAATAGATTTAATTGGCATAACTGGTCTAGATTTCTCCTCCTCTGCTTCCAACGTGTGGTCACATTCTGGAGCTCCACTACACCACAAACTGTATTTTAAGGGGAACTTAATTCATACAGATGGGGAGGGGAGCACTTATAGATGAGAAAGTCCTTGAGAAAGCCGATAATGGATGAGAGAAAATTTAATGTACTGTAATAAAAATTAAACAGAAATATTGAAAGAGGTGGAAAAAAGAAAAACAAACAGGAGGAATAGTCAGACTGAAACTTAAACTAGCAGAAAGTGGCAGGGGCGCAGAATGACGCAGAGAATGGAGAGGGGAAGGAGCTGCGCACGTAGATGCCTCACTCAGATATTTTAGGGAATTTGTCTGCAGACGTTACTCAGGGCAGCAAAAATCACATTTACCGGCAGCTCCTCCTCCTCTGCTTCTGCATCAGCAGGTTGTTAAAAAGCCAGACTCCATTATCCCGCAGATGTCAGAGGCAGGTCGATAACTCTGGACACAACATGATGCAGCCATGGCAACAAAGAAACTGGCTGATGTAAATAATTACATCTGAAAGTTTAGTGTGATAAACTTTTTCCAGAGATGCTTTTTAATTTCCTTCCCCCTATATTATCTACAGTATACGATGCTGTGCACGTCTCAGTACAATCTAATCAAAGAACAGATGCTTAGGTGGGATTAGTCTCATGAGTCTCCCTGTATGTCTTCGCTAAATCTTGTTACTATCAAACGCTTTTCTGACTTAAAATGGCTGTTAGTGAAATATGCACCATTCTTCCGTGCAGAACTTTTCGTCTTCAACTTAATGGTATAACTTTATAATCAGTCTAGTGAGTTAGCATCCACTATGTTCGCACTAAGCTTGCTAATATCCAGAGGTGGGTAGTAACCATAGACTGTAAAAAGAATGGACAAACCCTTAAACCACGTGACCCATAGGATTGTATTGAGCTGAAGTGATGCACATTGGGCGGTTCCTTCCTCCGCCATCTTGGTACCGTCACGA
>JAVQJG010045736.1:0-16346 GCA_036024015.1 Craterocephalus amniculus
TCCTGGTCTTAGTGAGGACCGGTGTTATATGATCCACTTTCCTGGTCTTAGTGAGGACCGGTGTTATATGATCCTGGTCTTAGTGAGGACTGGAGCAGCAGCATTTTGGACTAACTGCAGATGTCTGATGGACTTTTTAGGGAGACCTGTAAGGACAGCATTACAGTAGTTTAGTCTACTAAAAATAAATGCATGAACCAGTTTTTCTAAATCCTGTGGAGACATCAGTCCTTTAATCCTCCATATGTTCTTTAAGTGAAAGTACAAGTATTAAGTACTTTTTGACTGATGGATGTTTAATTGTGTCGTCATTAGCAGGCCTTCGATTCAATTGACCTGCATAAAACATCTACGTTCAAAGCACTTTTCTCACATGAACAATGTTTGGAAGAAATGCACAAAGGAAGTTTTTGCTAAAGAAATGACGTGAGCAGAAATTTTGTTTGTGAAGGAAAATGTGAACAAATGTTTGGAACCTGCAAGGAACAATTAAAATATTTCCTAATAAACTGTGAACGGGCAGGAAAGTGTCAAACTGGCCTAGAGAAACTCGCCTTTCTGTCACTTTCTGAAGCTTTTATTCCATTTCAGCAGGAGCTGCTTTTTCTAAGTTACAGACTCTGTCCGGTATTATTTTATTTTCATTACGATTAAAGTTTGGTGTATGAAAGGGTCAAATTATGCAGGTACTCAGTTGTGATTTATGATTTTAAAAGTAGCAAAGTAGATTACACGGCATAAATTGTACTCGAATTACACACTTTAAAAAAATACTCCATAGAGTACAAGTACCCAAAAATTATACTTAATTACAGTAACTTGTATTTGTAATCCATTACTTCCACCACTGCGTCTAACAGTCTCCTTTGTTAACAGTCTCAGCTGTTAGCATGATCAGTAAAAAGGTTAAGGCCCATTTTAATCACATTTTAAGGGACTTCAGGAAGTGAATGAAAAGAGGTGGGGTTTTGCAGTGAGACGGAAAATCTGGACTTTTTCCTCGAGAAGATCATTTTCCCAGCACTCAGGGAAGGTTTTTAATGAGGAAAACCAGACCGCCGGGCAGCCAGGGTTTCTCATGGTCAGTGAACGCCTCACACGCCTGCTTCGCTCTGCAGGAAACCTCCAGCAGGTGTTACTTCTAGACCAGGGTGTCCAACATGAGGCCCGAGGGCTGCTGAAGGGCCACAGGATAAATGGGGTGAATGAGAAAATAAGGATATTTCAATAAAAGTGTTTGTATGATGGTTCAGCATTACATCACGTGTGGAAATGCACACGCATGTACTCCAACACTGCCTGCTTACATTTTGTTCAATTGCTAAAACACAAAAATAAAAAAAATTAGGCAGCTTTCGCAACCTTTACTTGTCCCCAATCGCATGAATCCATTTATTACAACTTAAAATTTCAACGTAAACACTTTGATGTCAACTTCAAATTGCCTTGCTGTTTAAAACACAGCACACAATTTTCCAGGTTTGCACACACTTCTAACATTAAATCTCTAAGCATCAATCAACAACACACAAATATTCAAATCTCTAAACTTTTGGGCCTGGAAACCAAATTTGCAATCAATGACTGCAGCATAAAACTGACCCTCAGTTTGGTTTGATGAGCAACAGAGAACAGAGACAACAGTCAGAGGAGGAGAGGGCGCGAATGAGAGGTTCCTCGTCTATTCTCATACTGCATTCAACAGACTACAGCACCGTTTCCTATACGATGTTTATGGTTGCATTCGTGGGTCGCAGTCACTTGGTTTTGGTTCCCTTTCTTCTTTGTTTCCTACATTTTATTATTTCAAAATACTTATTGTGAGAAAATAAAAATGATTCCAAGAAAGCAAATATTTCCATGAAATACTGTGGAAAGTGAATGTCATTTTTATTACGCAGGTACTGTAATTTCATGCGAAAATAATTTGCATGAAATACAGAAATGGAAAACAAAGTCAGTGATTGTCATTGATTCTATTTCTATAATTGTGTTTTGTTTTGCCCTCAGTGTTCTTTACATGCTCGCTCAGCCAAAAGCCTAGTTGTGTTTATTCAACGAATGGTGTGTGTTACATGAATGTGTTTAATTCATGTCATGCTTAACTTCTGTCTCTGTGTGTGTAGGTGCTCCTCCTCCTCCTAGCAGGATGTTGCAGCTAATTACTTCCTGGGAGGGGCCTATAAAAGGGATGAAGAAAAGTTTTACTGGGCCTTTTGGCCACTTGCCATGCAACACCATGTTTCTTTGTGTCTTAAGTTTAGGTTTACTTGGTTTGTCTGTTGGTTAGGGTTTTTGTTGAGTTCAGTTTAATCAGATTGGCCTTGTAGGGGAGAGCTGCCATTTTGTGTTGGGGTTGTTTTCTCCTGTTTATGTTGAAGTGAGGTAGTTAAGATGTAGGTTTGTATTATTTTGTTTCTATGAGATTAGGTAAGTTCCTTATTCCTTTTTATTTAGGGAGTTTCTGTTTGTTGTGTTGGCATTGGCTCTCCCTGATGCTTTCGGCCTATCTGCCATTTTAGAACAATTATTCAGATTACCTAATAAATAACAGGTAATCATACCACTGTCCTTGAGTTTTTCTGTCTTGGTCTTATGTTAGTCCCCTTTTCTTCTGGACCTGCCATGGGGACGTAACACCAAAAAACAGTCAAGTACGCTTGATACGGTATTACAATGATATGCCAACGTATTCAAAAGTAGCCAAAAATATATTAGATTAGATTTGAAAAAATAACAAAACTTTCTGATCAGTTGGGAAAAGAAAGGTCAGCACTGATGACTCTGCGATTTTACCAATTTTTTAAAAGGTTTTTTTTACACCATCAGCATTCATTGATCCAGGTACGATGGTAGTTTAAGAAGTAGTTTCTTGCGCACTATATCTCTGTACAAAAGCATTTTATTAAACACAGAATAAGAATGAAAATATTGACTCAGTGCCTCTTGAAAAATGACCAAAGCATTAGCCAAAGTTTGAAAATAGGTTTTTTTTCCCCACAGGGGGTACCGTACCTAATAAATATATTCTTTTTTTGTTTTAACAGAACTGCATTTAAAAGGTCTGGTGCAGCAGATTAGCAAACTGTCACATGGTGCCACCATGTGGTTTCACACACTCACACACACACACACACACACACAGTTTTTCTCACATGTATTCAGCTCAGGCACGTTTAATGTCTGAGAGATTTTACTGTATGTAGCATTCAGTTTGCATGCATCACATTAGCAGGTGGGCTCATTACTCATTTATTCATTCAATGATATAATCAGTGTTGCCAAGTGAAACTACCCAGCAGCTGTGTAGAAAATGTTTTTGGACTTTACATCAGTGCATTTGCTTTGTAGAGATGTTAATTATGGGTGGGCTCTGGTGATGTTAATTTAGTATATTATGACTTCTACTTCCCTTTTGAATGCTAATATTTGTTCTGCTGAACATCCACTTCCTGATTTGGGATGATGCCCTCATGAGCATGCACATTTATATGCCCATTGCTCCATCAAGTGTTGTGGTTGTGCATTGAACTGGAGTCTGTAAGAAACAGGGTAGAGAGAGCTAAATATGTTTCCTACTGACCTCAGTCCTTGTACATTTTTTGTGTTAATGGAAAAACTGATTTTAATAACACTATTAAAATTGCGTTTATTTGTTCAGTTTGGGTGTGGGAAATTCTCTATGTGTATGCGAGTTTCCTCTTTTTTTTCACAGCGACTTGTTTTGCACGAAAAGAAGCTAAGGTCCAAGACACTTTCCTGGGCTGTTGTGCCCATTTTCATAATACAAACCTTCCAGATTTTCTGGCTCAGATCCTGCCCAGTGTGGTCTGAGATCTCCAACCCACAGGTAAGATGATGTATGCTGAGCCACATGCAAGGGCGTAAAAATGTAAAGCACAGATTGGAAACCGTAATAGGATCAACACCCCCTCATACTCCTACTCACATCACCCTTCATTACCACTGGCTTAGAGCTGGACTACTGAGCCTGTAGGTGATGTTTATTCTGTGTAAGTGTTGATGCAGTAAAAAGCTCAATTTTATCACAGCTTGTTTTCTTCATTACATTTCTATGAGATTAGGAGATTTTTTGTTCAATATTCAACAAAAGCAATGATCAGGAAACACAGCTAAGTGCAGCCTGACTGATTGGTGAAATTGGCTTTAAGATTTTACTTCTGTCACAGAACAAATGGATTTAGTTGCTAATATCAGTCATTTTATGCTGTATCCTATGTCTCGCTCTGGCTCATAATATCACACTGCTTCTATTTGCCATGCTCCTTATGTTTTCCTTCTTGTTGTGAATCCTCTTAGAGGTGGATTATTGGACTAAGATGTCTTCTCTGAGAGGGAAAGAGGGAGACACAGAGTGAGGGGAAGCTACAGGTGGAGAAAGAGACAAGGGGTAGAAGAAAATGGAGGGAACCCCTCGGTTCAATGCGAGCCAGGAATGGGGTAGAAGATGGTGTGTCGCTGGGGTGAGTACAGCATTTTTTCCATATGCATGCTAGGCGGACAAAACAAATTGTATCTTTACTTTGGTAGTAAGTGCTGCATGTCTTCTGTTATCGTTGCATGTTTATATCAGTTTGGCTTTAAAAACAGCTGAAAGCAACTAAGATTTATTAGATGAACTGAAACAACAGTAAACTCTGTAACTGTGTTCCATAGAGAGAACCTGGTTTTTTGTGCTAAATGCTTTTTTGATGCCTACATGAATTTTATGTCGTTTATAATGAGGAGTAAATTCAATTGCATTTATTTTTCCTTCATTTTCTTGAAGGGAGAGCCGGCAGAGCCTCACATGGTGAAGCACATATGCCTGTGTCCCATGCTGGCCCTCACTGATCAGGCAGGGGCAGAATAACAGCGTGACAGCAATGGTTTTCCTGACCTTACCCAACCCCTCCAGCTGGAGCATGTGCTCTGCTCTCTATCTCTTCATCTTGTTGCTCCCAGAAGCCAAAGCAGACACCCTGGATGCTCCCAATCCAAGAGATGGTGGAGGTTCCCAGTGCGGGGAGTACACAAACCAGGTAAACGCTTTCAGTGCCTGCCTAAATGTTGTACAGGCTAGTAAGGGTGTTTTAAAAGCTGCTGCTTTGGAGATATACCGTAGGAGCTCTGTTAGGGAGCAATGCAGAACTCTAAGTTCTTTGATTCCCAAACACATGTTGCCTATAAAATTGTTTCAACTAGTGTTTGTCTCACTTAAACGGGTCAAAAACTAGAGAACAACAAAAAAAATCCACAGAAAACAATGGTGTTGACTTTGAGGCCAAAAGATAAAATATTGACCAACCAGCTTTTTCTGCGTAGACATGAGCATGTTTTAGGTGAGATGGGAATAAACAGGTGTCTCAACTTGTTTGCTTTTTCTGTGATGTCCTGTGATGTCCAGCATTTAACTTAGGAAACTGTTTTCAAAGCACTGGAATCCAGTTGGTGAACGACTGGTTTTTCAACAAGTTGGCTCAACCAGTTTGAACAAGCCAGTGCCATTTTAAATCTCTGTAGTCCAGTTCCTGGTGTCATTACTCCAACTTATTTATTTATTTTGTCCTGCTTGTAATTTGCCAAAAATAATAGTGCAAATGTTCACCAATGTGTTGACTTTATTAAGTTAAATCGTGATTTCATATCCGTCGAATTGTGAATTGCAAGTTGTAACTTGCAAATCTTTTTAAACCTAAATAAAAATAGGCTCAGTAAGTATGTCAGTGCAGCAGAAAAATTCATGGCAGATCTGTTCCCCTGGATTGCTTTCGGGTGCTCCGTACAAACTGGATGGTGAAAGTAACTTCAGATAGAGATGGCAGAACTTTTAAGACAATACAGTGCTAAACATTACAAATCCAGACATAAGTGTGACATTAAGAGGTACAAAAAAAAAAGGAATGGCTGAAATACTTCATTAATTCCAATAAATAGAAATCATGGGTCAATTACTGGAGCTGCTGAGGTAATGGATGCACTGCTTGAGGAAAGACAGAAATGAGGCGGGCTGTTATTTTTCAAGATGACGAGAAATGAGCCTTTCATTGGGAGACCATGAGCTTTATTTTGATATAGTTCAAGAATCATTTATCATTTATCATCATATAGTAGTGACAAGATTAAAGAATTACAACAGATAATTGCAAGCATAGCTGTACTGTTTCCATATTTTAAAGATTAACAAAAAGTGTTGACTGATTTTTGGTAAATGACATGAAGACAGAAGGTTGATTTAGCCGAAAAGGATCCACTGATGATACACAAAGTTCTGCTGTTTAATGTTCTGGATGATCAGGAATTTATTAACCAGGACTTTCCATCCTATCAATGATCATTGGATGTTTCACCACCATCTGCCATGCTGATTCTTGCTGCCTGACCAGAATCTTCTTCACCTGACAGCTGATGGAGGACGGCATGTGTCGGCTGGTGGCCACTCTGCCTCAGCAGGACGAGCGGAGATGCCCGGACATGTTTCGCTGCTCTGACGAGGTCGCCTACTGGCTGCACGAGAACGAGGAAAGGAAGCAGCAGATTATCACACTGAAAGAGACCATCTCTGAGCTGCAGGAGGAACTGAGGAACCACCGGCACCGCATCAAAGTCCTGGAACTGCAGGTGACTAAGCAGACGTGGATCAACTATCAGCAGCAATCCTTTCAACTGCTTTGAGTATTTGGTTTAATCTACCTGGTGAGTCACAGGTTCCTGTGAGAATTTTTTTTCTGCTCATACAGAAACTGCATGCTGTGTGGGACATTAAATGAACCCCGGCACAGGCAGACTTTTTCAGAAATATTTAATTCATTCTTATGTTCTCTCTGTTATCTGGAGTCAGACGCCAGACTGCAAATAAATATTTGATCAAATAAGCATCGATCCAAGTTTGGAGTGTGAACTGAACCTCAATTATTAATATGAAAGAAAGATAAATCTATAAAATCTGTCTGCTACGGGCCTAATGTCGCTCTAGACTGATCTGTACTTTCATGTGGTGCTTGGTCATCAAGCTGGCTCGCATCCCGACATGTCCTTGACCTCAGTCACTAACTGGATTAGCCTCCTACTCTTCCACGTGCAGCCTCATGCGTCTCAGATGGTGAGCTTATACAGAAAGGGACTCCTCTCACCTGGACCGGTCGGTAGCCACAGGTGGATGTTAGAAGGAACTCATGTTTGTTTTACATAAGCACAGGGCAGGGGAGAGGCTTCTTTGTGGGTTGTGGTACAGAGTCAATGTTTTTCTCTGCGTGTGACTAAGACGTTGATCTGATCTTGGTGTCTGTTGCCTTTCTTTAGTAGAAGCTGATCCTTATTGACCTTTGAGCATTTGCATGTTTTATATCAAAGTTTATTATTGCAGATAATCTAACAAGGAAGTCTACCGTGGAGTTAGTTAAACAATTCAAGATAAAATACATCTAGGGTATTTTTCATGTATACCTTTCAAATCGCTGTAAAGAAAATGTAAAAAATATGCATTTTGGTGTTTTTATATGCATTAGTTAGTTTTAATGACCAATGAGTTGTGGAAGTTTGATTATTATTTCGTGTTGCATTTAGATGTGTCTTCTCATGTACTTCTTAATTTGATCAGAGTGAAGAGAAGATCCACCACAACATATCTCTGGAGCAGCGCTTCCATGAGCTGGAGGTCCACTACGCTGAAGCAACCTCCCTGCTCCATCTCCAGGGGACCCTGATCCTGGATCTGCAGGTACACTCGCTTCCTTTGTTTTTTGCATGGGAGCAACGGGAGGTTTCTGAATGTTTAACTATTTGTCTTTCTGCCTAGAACCAACTGCATAATCTGACGCTCGTCATAGATAATGTGAAAAGAAGTCCTGGCTGTTCAATCAACATTGTGCGTCCCAATCCTCTTCTGAACAGTCAAGAAGCCCTGCACCCAGGTTGGTGCGCATGGCATGATTTGTCAGCAGAGGGAGCCAAACACTGCTGGTTTGGTGTCTTAAGTTTTGTCTTTCTTTTTCTTTAGAGATCCAGCATGTTGGGAACTGCCCCATTGACTGCGCCTCCATCTACTATAATGGAGTGAGGAGGTCAGGTCTCTACACTGTGGTGCCATCGCTGGCTGGCATGCCTGTGGAAGTTTACTGTGACATGGACACAGACGGTGAGTCAGTTACTAAAAGATAGGACGGTTAAAAAAAACAGCACTGCATTCATCGGATGTTCAAGGCAAACTGGTGAGGAATGCTAAGGTTGTCCTGTGCTGGTATATTGGATCAATGACTTTTTTTCACCTCAGGTGGCGGCTGGACTGTGATCCAGCGGAGGCTAGACGGCTCGGTGAGCTTTGATCGCAGCTGGAGGGATTACAGGGATGGATTTGGTGACCTGCACTCAGAGTTCTGGCTGGGAAACAACCACATACACGACCTGAGCACCCAGGGAGAATATAGCCTCCGAATTGACCTGGAGGACTGGAGCATCCAGCACAAACACGCCCTCTACCAGAGCTTCAGGTTGGTGTTGTGTGAAAACACAGCTGGCTGGGGTGATACTGAAAACTTTGGTATCGATACGATACTATTAATTTAAAGAGCTTTTTCCTCAATGTCGATACTGATTCTTTTTGCCCTTAAAGAAAATCAGACAATTTAACACAATACAGTAAGATTTTTAAAGAGCAATATGAATAAGTCATAACAAAATTACCTAATGCTTTTAGTGATCGATAATAACATAACTTAAACAGAAACAGTTAAAAATAAATTGGTTATAATCAAAAATGTTTACAACAAATTAAGAAACAATTTATTAAAATTCCTTAGCTGCAAACTAAATGCTGAATCATGTGACACAGAAGTAATGTGCAGGGGCTGGTTTTCACATGTAGATTCATTAGTGAATATAAAATAGAAACTTTCACAGTTTAACTAATTAATAATATGGCTCAGTTTTTTCTATTATCACAACACTGTTTGAGAAAAAAAAAGTTTAAAGTGCAGATGAGCTAAACAGAAGCTAATTCTGCTGCTGGTTGGTTCTCATTCCCATTCTTTGGCTTTTTTTTTTACAACCAAAGTGCTCTGCAAAAAAAATGTATTGATACCATCCGACTGGAGTCGATTGACATTTATACTGATCATGGAATCAACGTTATCGGTAATGGTATCGATCTGCCCATCCCTACTGCAAACCCTCCCGTTTCTCTTACTGTGAATCTGTGTGCAGTGTAGAGGATGAGGAGCATCAGTACCGTCTGCACGTGTCGGGCTTCAGCGGTACGGTGCAGGACTCCTTCAGCTGGTACCACGACAAGCAGAGCTTCAGTACACCAGACAGCGGCAACATCTGTGCCGAGATCTCACACGGCGGCTGGTGGTACAACCAGTGCTTCTATGCCAACCTCAACGGAGTTTACTACATGGTGAGGACACGGCTTACCTCTAATGAAGTTTTACATCAATGAAGACACACGTTTTTACTTTTTCTTTACTCTGCAGGGAGGCCATTACACCCCTAAAGGACGCGGCCCACTAGGTCCCGATGGGATCGTTTGGTACTCTTGGAAAGACTCTGATTATTACTCTCTGCGCAAAGTCAGCATGATGATCCGACCGCGCAGCTTCCAAACACGTTTGTCACCGTGAACTACTGTTACCATGACAGCAGTGTGGATGCATGATGACATCCTTCAAAGCAATGAGGATGAGACTAGGTGCCATCATGGGCATCACAACACTGATGATCAGCTGCAATCAGGTTCTTGTCTTTTTTTTTTTGGTTGGGTTTTTTTTCACTCAGTTGTGGGAAGCAAAAGATTCATTTTATACTCCGTTTTTGTACATTAGTTTGATACTATTTGTGACTTTTTGCAACAAAACCAAGAAAATGCACTTTCAAGAAGTGCTGACAGTGAAGTGGATTGCTGTCTGCAAGCTACTGGGCTGCCAGGAGCCAAAGGGTTGTTGTTTCTTCAAGACAGGATTGAAGGCTTATTTCAACTGTTTATGCAGGCTTATTTGAGTTTTGCTCAGTTTCAATCTATTCAAGGTTATCCAGCATTTAACCGAGAGCAAACAATCTATTTTATAACAGAGTTTTGAGGATATAAGAGAATTTATCATTAAAACTGTTGGGAGATTATATTCAATTGCCGCTGCAGTGAAAATGGTAGCCCTATTAACTGTTCTTTTTCTGTGGTAAACTTGTAAATTACAATATATGTCTTTGATAGAGAAAAACTTGAAAAGCTATATCAATTTTAAAGGATTGTATTATTTTAAAATTAAAAGAGAAAAGAAAAAAAGAGTTAAAACATGAATATACCGGTACAGATACTTTTTAAAGTTATGAATTGAATTAAATTAAATAATTAATACTTGGGTTCTTTAAAGAAAAGATAAAATTGTAAAGTAGAAATGATAAAACTGTCCTGAATATGATGATCATAGACTACAGCTAGTGTCTCTGTGCCAACACAAGAAACATGTGTTTGACCATACTTGATAAAACACACAATTATGGGTGTTGAAGAGGATTTAGTGCAGATTTGAAAAAGAAGATCATGGATTCACACATTTGGGAAAATCTCTAGAAGCAGTTTCTAAACAACTGCTGACTCCAAGATCATCTGTTTTTATTTTACTGCTTCTTCCAAAAATGTTGTTTTGGTTGGTCAGGAACATCTGGGAATTGTACTGGGAGCTGCTGGAACACCAGCATCACTGTAATACTGTGAGTTTTGCACCATCATGGACTGAGAGGCTGCTGTTATACAAAGAAACTCTTCTTCCAGTACTGATGCATTCAGGCTTGGCTAAAGTCTGCAGCAGAGCACACGAAGAAGAATCTCTGGAAGAATATTTTATGGTCAGATGAAACAAGAATACAACTTTTGGACACATCAACTTTGTCATGCCGAAGGTAGTGCCATATTTTGGAGTTGCTTAGCTACCAGTGGGCAAAGAGCTGGATGCAGTTTAACGTTTCAACAGGATGTACCATATCATAAAGCACATATTGAAGCGGGTTTAAGAATGGATAACTGGTCTTGATAAGTTCAGACCTTTTCCCTGCTGAAAATATGTTCACTGTGCTTAAAAGTCTGTGCCAGAAAACTGAGAAATTTAAGTGAAGTCTACCAATTCTTCCAAGAATGGTCAGATACAATCAGAATTCTGCCAGAGGCTTGTTCATTAATAAAAAAGAAAGTGAAAATAAAGTGTTTCTCTCACAGTTTCACCTATAATGCTCTATGAAAGTTCAACTGGAACTGGAGGTGTGATTGTACAGTATCAAAGTTTACCATTAGAGATGTGCTACAGTATGTGAGAACTTTGTATACTCCCTCAGCACCATGAAATCTCCCTTTTACTGAAAACACAGAGTAAAACACAGCGATTGTGTGACATTCACCGAGCCTAACATTCACAAGGAAATCCAAATACCTTTGGCATACTGGCAGGTTTGTGTAAACAGAGCAGGCATGTGGTAAGGTCTGCGGGTCAATGTTAAAAGAGCCGCAGGATTGTAACCTGTTCGGTTTAAACTCCTATTAACACTGCAACCCTACACTTATCTTCCTGCTTTTACATTTCTTTTAAAACTTTTTCTTATTGGCAATGAATTTGAATTTGTGGGCTTTAAGTTTCAGTGAAATCAATTAAAAAATAACGCAGCAGATCCTTAAAAATTACTTACAAATATAAAAACAGTTTGATAGGGCCTCGGCTCAGTCTTGAGGCCCACACAACCAGCTGCACCTGAATGAAGCAACAGCAGAGTGTGAGGTAAAAAGGGCTCTTTCATTTCCCCCGCCAGAAAACTGCACAAAACCCGCTCTTCACACAAGCAAACAGCTCATTTTTTATTCCTAACCATGTCGACGCGAGAATCTGCTGAAAAGAAAGAGAGCTTCAGTCGGAGGAACTCGGTGTTGTACAGCATATAGAAAACGTCAAGATTCATCCAAGCACACGCAAACATCGCAATGAATACAAATCATTGTTTAATAAATCAAACAAGTTTCTGCACCTTTTTCAGTAACACCATATAGCAAATACTTCTATACATAAAACATTATCTTACTGACAAGAAGCATCTGAAATAGAATACATATCTATAATTATGTATATTTTTTATGCATCGTGAGATAAGAACACAAAAAGTGAACAAGATTAGAGAGCTGATTGAAAACTGGGTGGTGAGAAACAAAAGAAAAAAAAATGACTTCATACATAAAATAAAAAATGACTGTTTTCATGTGTGGCAGCTAAATTAAACATCAAACACCATAATCCATGCAATCAAGGACAAATAATCTTCAGGGGGAGGAAACGTCCGATGGGTAAATTTGATTAACTGACATTCAGGTTATGTGTACAAAAAGAACAGATCCCAGCTTGGATTGTTAATTTTCTTATTCCACATTTTGTCTCCTGCATTGTAAACGGCAACATCATAATATGTGCACATAGGGGGGGGCTGGATTTCTCAAAGGCCTGAGAAATGTGAGCCAGGAAGAAGGTGGAGCTTCCTGTTAGCTTTTGAGGAAGTGCAGGATGAAAAGGGGCAAGGCACTGCCAGCAGTGGACATGCGGAGGACACACACTCTGCCTCCTCCTCTGAGGCTCAACCACTTTGCTTCTATGCACAAAGTTCCTCAACATTAACGGTCTTTTTTACAGATACAAAAGTATTTTGAAAAAAACGAGCTGCTGGATGCCAAGAGGTTGACAATAAAGCTTTAATATGCAGCTGAATCTACTTTTAGCATTTAACTGCTTAGCTGTACTTATGAACAAAGAAGAGAGCGACTTTGGTTTTTCTGTTTGCACATAATGACGTCACTGTGCACATATTTGTAGACGATTAAGGCTTTTTTTCTACATGAACGTGTGGAAAAACTAAAGTATTTCTTTAAAATGGTCAGATGTAATGTTCGTACAAACAGCTGCTTGGCAGGGGCTGCTCAGAGTGCAACGAGGATGTCTGCGTCCCGTGACACAAGCTGTGGACCTTGGAATGAGGAAAGGGCACATGTAGCTCATGTGTCATATTCTATTTGCTAACAAAGCTGCTCTTTCAAATCCACTAATGTTAAAGCCTTTTTAGCTTTAACAGTGTATAAGCTTGCAAAGGCAGTGATGGGAAAAAAAACAAAAACCAACACAACACCAGCTGGCAGAGTCGGCATGAACTGTCAAAGCTGGGACATGGTCAGAGTGAGAGAAATAGATAAGTAAAATGTATATTAAAGGGGGGAGTCAAAAATTGCAGCATAAGCAAAAACATTTTTGTACGTCGGATACTTTAACTTCGTGTCTTGTAGTGCGAGACTGCTTTCACATTGTAGTGAACTGACCGTGTGCCTCTCTCAGCTTCACAGCAATCTGTGGGTCAGAGAAAAGTTCTCATAAATATAAAAAGTCATGTGCTCATTTGATGGTTTAGTATTTGATAAAAGGTTAACAAAAATGCTTTTACCATCTCATAAAACTTCACTTGCTCCTCCAGGTACAACTGCATGACCCTGTTGTAGTCATAGATACGGTTGCTATGGAAGTGGTTCATCTCCGCTGCAACACAAAGGAGGAGGAGGGGGGGATTAGACAGCGGGCCGTGATGAACTACACAGTTAACATTTCTGGAACAAAGACAGCGCCATACCTTGTAATGCATAAGACATAGTGCTGGCACGTTTAGCCATGGTGACTTTATCCTGAGGAGTAATTTTATTAGTGGCCACCAGTTTGTCTGCCTCCTTCAACTTGTCAATGGCTGCCTGTAAGAATTTAAAATAAGGAAATAACACAGAAGTCTTTGGTTACATTAAAGAGCCTGAACTTGCATAATCTGACTGCCCAGTAAACTTGTGTTCCTACATCCTCTCTCACAGGAGGTAATGTACCTTATGGACTCCAATGGTATCTGGGAAGCATCCAAGAAGACCCTTATATTCATTGTTGGTCTCCATGAGGAAGTGAAGGTCTTTCTTAGGCTAAAAATCAATCAAAAAAGACACAAACAACAGGATATATGAAAAGGAAACAGTGAGATTCTGAAATAAGCATCTAAAATTGGAACAAAAATTACTAAATTATCTTCAGAGCAGGAAATGATGCAAGAGCCCGATAAGAGAGAATACAAGGAAACTTTAGGTCACTGAAACGGCAGTGTGGATTCAGATTCATTCAGTGGGATGGGACACTGAACAGAGGTGGTACTGGGAGAAAAGCAACTGAACAACAAAGACAGCAAATATTTGCCACGACACTCTGCTTACATCACACCTGTAGGTGCATCCCTTCATTCTTCCCTTGACTTTGTGAGGGAAAACTGCAGCCTCTGGTGGTAACACAACAGATGAACTTTATTCTCGTGCATCCCGAGATGAATCTGTGACCCTGAACTGCATCACAGGCTGTCACTAAACTACGTCTCATGACTCTAAAAGGAGCACTAACAAAGTGGTCTAGAGCAGCACAAGCTTACCAGGTGAATCCTCCCTCTGGAAGCTGCTGGAACATAAAGAAAAGCCATGGACCGACTTAATTACAGAGAAATGATCAGGCTATAACTTGAAACTTCTGAGTCCTTGAAACACAACTGCGCTCATTTTCTGCTTTTACAGATACTTCATGAGCAGGACACTGGGCTGTAGAGGCCATTAAAATAGTACAATAAGGATGTAAGCACTGGCTAGAATCAGGAAATGTTGATAGATAGTGGGAGATATTAGGAATGGAGGCGCATGAATACAAGACTAAAACAAAGCTTTGAATCCTCTGAAATGCCAGTGAAATAGGCTCTTGTGGCCCTAAAATGACTTGGAGTATGACTCTATACCATTTTTCTTATTCAGCAAAAGGAGATCTGTGAATATGCTAATCTTTCCCACCACACACCTCTGCCTCTCAGCTATGTTTACTCAGACTTCATTTCTGCAAAGTTTTGTTGAGCAAATCTACCGCCAGGGGAAGCGACAGAAGGGCCAAGTTGTTCGCTTTGTAAAATATTGAAGTGAAATTTTCCCAGATTAACCAGCTTTTGGCTTTTTCAACCCAGCGCCGCGCTAACAACCGCTGTCTAAGCTAGCAGCACTTCGGGCTCTGTAATGGATCTACCAGCCAGAGCTAAGGCGAAGAGCAGCTGCTCCTATCTTGGCCGGGTTCCTGCAGCAAATGCACAGAGCTCCACCCAACAGGTTGTCAGGATCTGCTCTTCTAATTTCCTACACAAAACAGACCAGCTGTTTCATTTCGCCTTTCTGAGACCGGGGGTCTGCAGAGTCAGAGCAGAAAATCCTGAGTCGCAGCACCGGCGAGGGATGTTGTTCATAAACACAAATCAAGAACAAAATGACATGACGATAAGATTCTAATAAACTCATTTCTGTTATCTGTATTATTGATAAGAAACAGCCGTATGCAGATAGCAACAGGAAAGCAGCAGAAAGCATCATCATATCTCAGATGTCTTCCAGGCTACCTGTAACGCAAGCTTTAGCTTCTACTTAATGTCTTTTGTAACTTTCCGACCATTAATCCCGGCCGAATAACCTACCTGCTCTGCCACCATCTGGGCTATCTCCTCATATGTCTTCCCTGCTGCTGTCAGGGCATCAGTCAGAGTTGCCTCACCTACAGCAGAGAAGCAATTAAAATATGTTTCCCAACAGCATCTAAGTACCTGTTTGACTCCAAAAAAGATTAGCTTCTAACAAATAACTCTACAGCCGGCTACATCTTTGTCTGCTCCTAATAATTCATGGTGGGCTTTACCTTGGTATCCACTGCTGGTGAAGACAGAGGAGAGGTTCTGGAAAGCCTTTCCGATTCTCTGATACTCTTTTGGCAAAGCTATGGAAGAAAGGAAATGTCAGTATGAGCTTGTTTAAGTTGACAAAATACTCAGCAGCATTGTGTATTTCAGTTCAAACAGTAATTAGAGTGAAGGTGTGGCCTGCATGTGTGGGAAACACTTATTTAATTTCAGAGTAGTGTGAACATACGTCCTGTACATCTCTTCCAGTGTTCATGTCCCACTGTGAGGATTTCCTTCACACCGTCGTCCATGGCTTTGGTAAACCTGCTGAACTGCTCACATTTCTGTTCCCTGTAAAAGAGGAACATGTGCGCCCAACATTAAGTCCCACACAGCTTTAAAAAAGTAACTTAACTTCTGTTGGCAAAGCTTAATTTAACTCACACTTCCCCAGGATCCAGGTCTTCACATTGAGCTTCTGGCTCTATGGTGGAGAAGATCATAACTCCAACCGTCTCGTCTTTTTCTGCTTTTCTCTTCCCCATCTTCCAGTCCTGTAACCAATCAGACACTCACCTCTTTCAGATCATAAATGACGACAACAAGAA